>JAZHYW010004456.1:0-82878 GCA_037355805.1 Ixodes ricinus
CAGACTTGTACCGTACGCATTACAAGTAATCAAAATACTTGTAATCGATTACTTTTTGAGTAATTTTGTAATCAGTTGATTACTTTTATTAGGCAGTAATCACAAGAGTAATCTGATTACTTTTTGAAGTAATAAAATTACTTGTAACCGTTACAATTTTTCCACGGGACCCCCCTCCTCCCCCCCCCCCCCGGCACACGCCTCTCTTTTATAAAATGACAAAAATAAAACTGGCTTTTTTTTTCGAAGGGAAAAAAAGAAAGATTTTTGAGGAGCTGTAGGAAACCAGGTCAATCTCTTTCTATGTACGGATTTCTGTGGAATGTCCTTTTTGTGTTTTTTTTATCGAGCTGGGACTGGGGTGGGAAGCCCCAGGGAAGCTACAGTGCGTGACAAAGGCCATTCAGGGCGAAGTTTGAGGAAGAGGTCGGCTGGTCAGTGGAAAAGGTGCTAATTTTCCCCTTCGTGCGATAGAGTTGGTTATATGTACAAAAATAAGCTACGCATCGGCGACTTGCTCATTCTCCACCCAGATGTAGCACTAGGGGTTCCAAACCGGATACCTTAAGTTTCAGCATCAACCCTTATCTTATTCAAAGGTTATAAGCGATTTTCTGAAATTTTTTTGGGGAAAGTGGCGGCCGACCAGAGCTATCGTCTACATGTAGCTCTACGGCAGCCGGTTATCGAAAACGGGCGAATATGGGCACCGATTCTCTCATTGAAAATGTCAAAAAATCGCGTATGTACTTTTGAATAAGGTAACGGTTCGTGCTGAAACTTTGGCATCTTGTTTTGGTGCTACACATTCTGGCGGAGAATTATGCGTTCTGCGATGTATATGGTTCATTTTTAGCTAGCAAAAATAAATATGTATTTTCAGACATTCTGTAGATGCATTTTATAATAGCTTTGTGTTATTTTATCGAGACGTACGTTTCGAACGCCTAAAAGCATCATTTAAGCTTCATTCGACAACCAAATCTTGAAAGAACTACTTCGCGCAGCGCAGGAATATTGCGCAAAACGTCCTTTTTTATGTGAGAAACTAGTGTGTCGCGCTGGCGTTGATTCTCTGTGTGCGTGCGTGCGTGTGTGAGCGCGTGTGTATTTGCGTGTGTCTCTGCGCGTATGCGTGCGTGCGTGCGTGCGTGCGTGCGTGCGTGTGTGTGTGTGTGTGTGTGCGCGCGCGCGTGTGTGTGTGTGTGTGTGTGTGTGTGTGTGTGTGTGTGTGTGTGTGTGTGTGTGTGTGTGTGTGTGTGTTTAGGATCGCGTTAAGACGCCAGAGAAGTGCCCCATCGTTACTCATTGAGAGCAAGTGTTAATGCAGGTGACCCCCATCTAATATATATATATATATATATATATATATATATATATATATATACAATTAACTTTTTTTCGTATGGGCTGTAACCCGTTTAGATTCTAAATGTTACATGCAATCAAACCGTCTTCGGCTGGATCAACGTTTGATGCTCGAGAGTATATTTTACAGTGAATGGAGTTGCCTCTTTTTCGCGACTGCTAAAACTCGACCCGCCACGAATTAACAAAAAACGCTTCCCCTGTCCATCCACGTAGGCAGTGAGAGCATTAATTAAGGAAGGCCTCTTTCATTTGATAAAGTTCCCTTTATTTCCCATCCCTTGGTCTCGCTACTTATTTATGAAACTGTGCAAGCGCTTAAACCGGATTGATGTCCGATACCGATAACTGCCACACGCGGTGTAATGTACAACGGTGTAAGCAGTTGCCGGTGTTTTACGACCGCACCATACGAAATTAACAGACGACTTTAACAACCCACACACACAAAAAACGTCGTTACCTCTGTTATCTAACGCACGTAAGGACAGCAGTAATTTAGCGCCGTATAAGATCTCATTTCTCCCATGCGCATAAGTGATGTCATATTATTCCGAGTTCTCTTTCCTTTCTCTTTCCCTGAAGGACTAACAACGGCAGGGATCTCTTTCGCCTGCGTATTGAATGAGCCGGGAGCTTGTTGACCCAGTTTCCCTGCGCTCGCTTCCGTCTCGGTGCAAGCGAGAGCCGGGGAGGGCTCGGCTCAAGGTCGACCATCTTTGGAGCTCTCTGTGTGTGCGTACGTCTGGGTCAGAAGTGCAAGGCTGCCCGGGGCGAGCAGAAAGGACGCGTCCGTGGGCGATATGAAATTCCAGCTCCTGCCATTTACTATCCCGGTGGGGGTGATGACGCCGCGAAATATTCCACCCTCTCCTCGCTTTTCGTTCCGATGAATCCAGCTCCCAGAATAGTGAGTTATATCGGTGATTTTTAGTATTGCGCATACGAGCAAACGATAGCACTGTGTTTGTGTTGGCATTGATTGTTTCGAGACTGCGGTATTGCGGGTTGGAACAAACGCAAGCGCTGTTCGATTACATTGGCGTTGCATGCTCCACGCTGCGCATGCGCGTTGTCGCAATGCGCCGGTTTGGGCTCTAGCGTGCGCGCAGTGTGGAATACGCAACGCTAACGCAAACGCACAGGGCTTGCGTTTGCCCGTATATAAAATACCAAAACTCATTATTAGACAGCTTTGGTGGACCGCACGGCTAAAGCTTTGCGTACGGAAAGAAATTGCGGGTCGGAAGAGCGCGTGCGCAGAACGCTATAGAAGGGCTTGGGTATTGTGTGCTCCCGCAACGCTGGGGATTTTGCGCTGCGGGCTGGCGGGCTTTGCCGGAAGCTCTCGAGATATCTCGGGGCCCGCGAGGCACTATGGTTTCCAAGGTGACGGTTACCTCGACTGGGCGCAGCATAAGCGACGTGGGTTCGCGAATCTCAGTGTTACGTGAAATTACGTGGTGTTCAGCTCGGCGATTCTTTCCGGGACCTACGGCGGTCGAGTCAGATCGCTGTGCAACTGAGAGTGCATTGTGCATATGATCACACCCCTCAATGTGCGTGAACGTTGCGACCTGCTCAACGCCCTTCCGCGCAGTTCATCGCCGACGGACGAACGACTCTGCCGAAAATTCGCGCTCGCCGCGCACTGGGCATTATGCGGTAGATCATAGATTTCTTCCCACGATAGCATCGATATAAGGTGCTGTTTCCACGGTAGACGATAGACGGAGGCTCCGTGATCGAAATCAACTACGTACTCGTCTCGTGACCACCGGGCCTTCTTACCCCGCCACTGATCTCTACTATGAGGGGCCTGGATGGCGCATAGCTGCTCTCCGGGCCTGGCGCAGAGTGAAGCCACCGGAAGTTCGATTCCTGCCCCGGAAGTCGGGGCCTGTGCTGGGCTTCCCAGTGCATTCAGCTAATAATTTGGTTCATTTTTTGTGTCTTTGATTGGGTTTTAATACTCCATTCTGAATTCAATCCTAGAATATGACGTTTGAACGTGGGACATACGCACACTTGATCAACTAAAATTTAAAAAAAAATTTCACATCAAATGACTTGTCAGGAGACTTTTCGGGGCCGCATGCGCTGTTACATCCGCAACAAGCAGTGTCTTTTGGGATGACAAGAAAAATCCAGCGCCCTGAACGATGTTCGATCCGCCACTCGGAAGAGTTGAAAAGCCTGTCAAGCGCTTACTTCCCCTGGCTTCATATACTGTCTGCTCAATGCGCCATCCAGCCCCTAGAGTGGAGATCAGTGCACCCCGCAGAAAGGCGAGCTTGACCAGGCAGCTGCGGCTTGGCTTGATTTGAAATAAAATTATTAGACTCGTTTTCATTGTCAATATTTCCTTTGAGAAGCATGGTGGCGCTGTAAGCAAGCGGAATTCTACGGCACCGACAAATAGAATCAAGATCATGCGAGATGTTCACTCGGCAATGTTTACGAAAAAAAATCGCTCCAAGCAGGTATACTTTTTAGTGTACGCTATACTTTAGCGTATTGCGTACGTAAGAGCCTGCAACGCTATACTAATACTGTCTATTGTCGCGTGCGTGGTTGGGCCGGCGCCTCTATTAAATTACGTGTTTGCGTACGATTGCTGCCTTGGTTTTCACGTCTTCTTTTGACTGGGTTAATTCAGATAAGAAAACACTATTATCATAAAGAAATCCAAAAAAGAAAGCCGTTACGAAAAATGAAGCATAGAAGACAGAAGGCGGACACTATGAATAAGTGCTGTTCGCGTTTTGTCCTTCTATGTTCAATTATGTTTTTACGTAATACCAATTAGCAGTCACATCAAAACAGCTAAAAAAATGTTAATTGATCATGTAGAAAGGGTGTTATTAATAGGGAGGTTTATATTAGTCTGCTAAAAAGCTTTGCGTGTGCAAAAAGGAATAGTGCCGTCACTACTGCATATGCGCCGAGCCCGAACCGTGCGTTTTTCACTGACGCATGGCGACGGCGCTATTTCTTCGCGCACTCAAAACTTTTTGGAGTACGCTATTCTTAAACTCACTTACAATAAGAAAAAGGGTTGCATTATTGCACTGACAAAATCACGATACATGAAAAATATGAATGACGGAGCGCAGAGTAGGGCAACCTTGCACATAACAGTCTGTAAAATGAAACGTATTAAAGTTTTCCGCATAATGTGTAAATAAAAAACAACACCATAAAAAAGTCGAAGGAGTAAAAGAAGAATAGCCGGAACGCTAGAATTGCTATAAAAAACTAATGCTTTTATTGGGCTATCTCACTTGCCGTTCAGTCGACTGGAGCTGACGTCCCATACCAGCGAACCATCTCCTTATGTCTTTCTATTTATAACTCTATTGAGAGCTTAGATTGAAGAAAGGGTCTATATCCCAGAACATGGAGAGCGTTTGCAACATAATGGCGGACACCTTACTGCGGAGATTTGTCTAAAGTGCGCATGCGCTGCGTTTTCGCGTGGTGACGAGGTAAACAGGCGAAAAGGCGGAGGCCTTTGCAGACGATCAACGCTTTCAGTGCCTATTCGCAGCTCGTATTACAATGCAGACGCCGCCCATAAACCACGTGACCCCGATTGAGCAGTTGGTCACACTCTGCAGTACAGGCTCTCTACACAACTATAAAGAGGATGCGACGCCACTGTGGAGATGTACCACCTATTCAGGTGTATCGCGAAAACTGGAGTTACTCCTGGTCGAAATGTGAAACGCAAAAAAAAAAAGAAAATGGAACGAAATGCCACTCCGCTGGAGTTGCGCGTGTGCGGAGGCGTCTTCGAAACGGAAATTACCAGACACGAACGCCCCGTCGGGAAAACTCGATTTGCGGTGCGGTTCCTTAATTTCCACGGACGAGGCTTCGACGAGAGACGGCGGTGGCGCGCGGAAGTTTGCTGCAACAAATCCGACCACCCTGGAGTCCCGGCTTCGGCGGTTGCCCGCTCCACAGAACCCGTCTCCAGGTTCGTTTGTCAGATTGAGTTTCGATAATCGAGTTACTGGCGTGGAAACCCGTTCAAAGACCAAGCTTGAGAAGGAAAAAAAATATATCTATGTATATATACTTCGTTAAACTTTGAAGAGACTCTACAACGCGTTTCTCACTCCGTTTCACTTCGAATCCGTGCGCAGCCGACCATACAATCCAATGGAACCAACGAAGTAGTGCCAAAAAGGCATCGTCACGGCGCACGTTGTCTTTTTAGACTTAGGCCAGGTGGCACAAGCTACCGCCCGTCACAAAGGACATAGCCATTAACATCCATCCATCCATCCTTTGTGGTTTGTTTATCATGGGCTATACCAATGCAACAAATATATACAAAGAGCGCGGGATCGCGGCCCAATCACTGTGCGAGATTGGTTTAGCTGCAGATCGTGAACGCGCAAAGACGATGTGCGCTGTGACGATGCACTTTTTTGCGCGCTGCTCAATAGGTTCCGTCAGGTCGTAACGTCACCTGAGGTAGAACTTGAAGTGAAACGGAGTAAACTCGCATCACGCGCATCGCGCGCATCACGCGCATCACGTGCATCACGCGCGCATCACGATCGCGATGCGCATCACGCGCATCGCGGATGTACGAGACTCACTCTAAATAAAACGTCTGCGAGTTCGTTTTCTTTCCCCAGAACACTGAGACGGCCAATCACGGCGAACAATGGAAGGGTCCTGCGAATGACGAAGCGATCGGAGGTGACAAGAAACAACGATGATCACGGCTAACCAAGAAACGTAAACATCGTACGCGACGCCCAGCATTTTTTTTTTTAAAGGGACATTCACAGAATATATTTATGCTCGCCGAGGATTTTTGTTTGAACATGACTTATGTGAGCCCAACCATCCAGAACACGATTTGCGGCTCTAAATTCGTTTCCTTTCCGCCCGAAAACCGCCCTGTTGAGAATTGGCCGGTTTGAGGTGAGCTCAGTTTCTTTTCTACGGTCACGTGCCTTTCAAACCATAGCAGACCAAATGCATTCAAATACGTGGGTCATTGAGGCACACATTCAATAGTAAAAATAGAAAAGAATAAAAATTCATTTTTGTTTTTGTGTGTGTGTGGCTTCCAAAAATCTGCATATATATAAACAAAAAACTTGCACAAATCACAGGAAGTGCATGTACTTCCTGTGGCTTAATAGCCGAGTGGTACAACCTAATGAAATAATGTACGTGGAATTGACTACAAAACAAATAATAGGGATTTTCTTAGCCCTACTGCGAAACCTCAGTGTTTTTTTTTTCTGTTGCTCTTTGGTACGTATTTTAGCAGTTTTATGAGTTATATCGCATCGTTGTCAAGCCCCTCGTAAAAGTTGGTGCCGTCAGCTCGACGTCAAGTGCGCTGTACATCGAAATCACTTTTTGGGGTGCATGATATGAAACAAATAAGTGTAAGGTTGCACTTTTTTTTTTAGGGTGTATGGTTGATTTAGCAGAGGTCTCCGCATGCATCCTCAGATCAAGCTTGTACCTATCATCTGCTATGAACTGCGATCTTGATAGTGTTCAATGAACGTTGCAAAAGCACTGTGGATTTCTTCGCCAAGCTTCGCGATTCCGTTCAAACCAGAGTTGTCAATCAATTTGCGCTGTACTTCCGTGAGTGGCTCTGGGGCGGGACGCATTCAGCGTCATAACTATACATCGGCCTGCCAATTACCCAGGTGGTGCTGAGAAATAGTTTTATTCGTTTTAAAAGTAGTTTTCGTGCGTTTACGAGCGTAATACTGGTGTTTTTCAGTTGCTCACACAACGTAGAGTTTGAATAAACAAATAAATAAGAGCTAAAGTTTCGTTTCTGTACCCTTTAGTAAGGCGCCAAAATGCTATTATTAGATAATTTTTGCTCTTTTCATATATAAATATGAAATACCTCTAAAATGTTAGCACCATTTTATTTTTGGTGACGTTTTTGAATATAGACTATAGCATAGCCTCCTCTATACTCGGAAAGCCTGAGAGTTCGACGACGGAGCCATAGAGTGCCCGGTCGCAGATTTGGAGCGCGAGGATCTGGTAGCACAGAGCATCAAAGAGCCATATCTCGGGGAACCTGGACGTCAGCGCACAGCGTTTGCAGCGGCGAGTACCAGAAACAAACTTGTTCGCTCAGGAGAAGTATGTTTCGGCGTCTCGCCGCAGTGGGGCGCCAGTCACGGGGCTCTCCACTCATCTGTTGGCTGCCGCTCCGCCTTTTCCCTTTCGGCGGACGCTTTTCGTGGCGATCTGCCAGGCTTCGTCGGCATATAGGAGGCTATGACTATAGTCATTGACAAGGTGAGGACGGCTTTTACACACGTCCGGGCCTAGCACGCTCTCGTCGCCTTTTGCAGTGCTTAGGGAGCGCATGCAGGCGCGAGGCTCACGAGTCGCCGAAGAGTTGTCGAAGGCAGAAAGTTTATCCTGGAAGCGTGATATCTGAAGCTCCTCTCTGCAGTTCTTATCGTGTCAATGGCTATTGGCTGTGTGCGCGATCGAAAGCGTTGCTGTGGTCGGCCTTCCACGATTGGCCAAATGCTGACATGACGTCAGCAAAGGACTTCCCATCGACAGAAATAAGAGTAATGTAAGAACTTTACTTTTTAGATGCGGAGCATCTCTTGCTCAGGTCTATGTCCCGCGGCGTCGGCGTCGTAGTCCGCAGTCACACTACGCACGCGCAACTCTCCTCCTTCCCTCTCTCCAACAGCTGCGCGTTACTCTCTCCTCTCTCTCTCTCTCTACCAGCTGCGTGCACTGCGCGTGCGTTCGCTTCTCCTCACACCGCGCGCGCACGCGCAGCTCTTCTCCTCTAGTCTCCTCTCCTTCAAGTGTGAAAAAAAAAAACGGCGAGCGGCGAGCGTTTTAAGTTTCTCTGCCACGAGCCGCGACGAAGGCTCGCGTAGGGGAGTAAACGCTAGGGCAGTCGGTGGCGCCATCTCTCGACGTCAGCACGCAACTGACTCTTTCCATGGAACCAACACGATCCTCCGCATCACCCCATGGTTCCCCTCAGGAAGATGGTGTAATTTTTGTGATGGTGTTGGCAGAGTTGTTTCGAAGCGCAACGATTTCAAGCTTGCACCGTGCTCATTACAAATGCCCTCGAACTTGTCGTTCGCAAAGTAATAACGTCAGGAAAGGAAACCATAGGAGGGCGCCACCAAAACATCTCGCAGCTGAAAGTTGAGAATCAAGACGACAAGTGTGCGCACCCACCTAGCGACCTTCGTTTTTGTTAAGGGAGCTGGGAGTCTGCGTCCGGTTATAAGGATCTGAACGATACGCCGATCTACGGGCACTTCAGACGAAGACATCACCGAGGGTCACGCCTTATCAATCATCGTGACAATATAGGGGGTTTTCACTGGCGGCAATAGCTGTGTGCGCGAATGCTGAGTGCGTGCTGATGGCGAGCTTCCACAATTATTTTGCAACGTGCATTGCCGCACCATCAGGATTGCCTGGTCTTAGCAGCCTAGTAATGTGACCTCGTTCTGAGCATGCGCTTTAAACAGCGCACTCAAATATGGCGCCCAGTGAATACCCCCTAGAATGTGTGAAACTGTAAGAACACAACTATCGTCTTGTTCGTTTCAAGAATTATAAATGTGACCTTTCTAGTAGGCGCGATATAAGTTATCACAAAATATTGATGCTTTTTATAGGCTTTCTTCTAGTTTTGAATTGATAGCTACGTGACGACGGTGATGTGAAACGGCCTCATAAAAGAATAAACAACAAACATGCTGGCTCGAGTACTGTACCAGTAAGCGTCACAACGCCTTTCTCGACGTAGGCAAATTTAAAAATGATCCGTGAGCTCTAGGCAAGCTTTATAGACGACCATATCAACCAAGTAAATGCTCTTAAGCGTTTGGCGGAAAGTCCTTTGAGTTGTCCCTCTAATGCAAATCTATATTCTTGCACGGCGTTTTTTTCTTCTTTTTTTACATATGGTGGCTCAATTTATAATTACCTTATTATATGTTTCAGAATATCATTCAAAGCTACTGAAATGCAAGCCCCATATGTGAGACTTGAGACGTTCATTTTTCAACACTAAGGTAGCTGAAATGATCCGCTTTTAAATGCCTCAGGTTTTTTTTTTCAGATTTATATTGACAAATTAACCAATTTATAACTGCCATTGTTTTTTTTCATGTATTGTATGATTAAACGTGTTTCTTTTTTTTAGGTGGACTTCTTTTGTAACGGATGAATTAAAATATTGAACCGAGGTTACCTTCATCTATTTAGGCAAGTAAAAAGTACTCGAAAGTGCGAACGTTTAATAAACAAGCGCTTGCGAGAGATTGGAAAATCTAAATAAACATACCGCAATATTTTTTTTATATTGAATCTGTGAACGCTGAATGAAGCACCTCAATTATCAGGTACGTTATTTGTAAGTAAAGGTAAATCCCAGCTTATTCTATGGCGCCAACTGTTAATCAGAAATAACTTCAAAACTAATCAGGTTTATAAGCCGGTGTTGCTGTGTTATACAATAAACGACAGAGATCAAAAGAATAATAAGGCACGTATATGTTTCTTTTTTTAATGTCGTTTATTTTATGACATAACAACACCGTTCTATTAATAATATGCGAAACCAACTAACCTATCCTCAAAACTGTATTGACGTCCCAACTAATTTTTAATATCTGTACCGCTCGCTTTGACTGAAAAACAAAAGTTTATCACGAAAAGGCTAAAATTAACGTCAAAATTGCATTTCGCCGGCTAAGAGGTTTGCATCATCGTTATATTCGTGCTCCAGTAACATTAAATCACACCTAAAACATCGCCCAAAAGATACAAGCCACAATTCTGGAACGGAGAAGAAATCTCATGTGAAACAGAGTACAGTTGCTCTTGCCGCGTAGTGAGTTTACTTGTAAGAACAAAATAAGGATAACTTTTTACACACGAATACAACTTAGGTAGGTGTTCAGTCTAGCGGTCCTAAAAGTGTTCAAGCCTACGTCATCATTCTCAACAAATGCCCATTGTATAATATTAAATAAAAATAATTAAAAAAAACGTAAGGATGGCGCAGAATGGGCGCAGTTAACAAGCTTGTAAAACAGAACGAAGATCTCTTGTAGCAGTGCTTCCAGTTACCCAAAGTTCTACTCAAGAAGAAAACAGAACCGCGTTACGGCAGGGCCGAAAATAATCCCAAAGTGCTAGTGTTGTGCTTCTTCCACACCAGGGAAAAGAATGAACCAAACATATATATATATACTTTGGGGCCAAATTTCAAACGTGAGAACAAAAAATAAGCATAAAAAGACAAATATAAAAAAGTGAGAGAGGTAGTCCTCTAAGGTGAGAGTCGTGGATGGTCTAAACATTAGGTCTGGTTGTTATCGATCTTAGGGGAGCCTGTGGGGAAGGGCCCGGAGCTTCGCCCCGTAAAATCTGAGACGTTTTCGACTTCATGGCAGTTTGTCGTGGACCCGTTTTCTCGAGAATTGGCCCCTTCGTTTCTAACTTGAGGTTTTTCGATTTTTCTTTTATTGCCAGCTATGAAACAAAGACAAGTTATCTCGATGGAAATAAATCACGAAAAAAAGAGGAAAACATAAAAGAGACAGAAGCAGGTAAAGAACAAAAAATAGTTCGGTTTGCGGGTTCTCTCATGGATGCTTCTCTTCTCCTTGGTACCGGATAAAAACTTCTAACATTTGACGTCTATTTTTTTTTTTTTTGAAGTGGAACATCTGCAATGGAAGAGAAATATGAAGAAAGCTGCACTTCTTGTTCTAAGGGCTTACCTCTGCGGCTGCACGCAGAAAACAGCGAAAGAATGCAAAGGAAAAGCACGTCACGTTTTCGCCATTTCTTCTCGGATAATCCTCAGTGAAGTCTATAATCCATCCAGCGGCACCCGTCTGAAAATAAAAAAAATAAATAAAAAATATTAAAATTAGAATTTAAAAATTAAGAGCAGAGTCATAAATCGTAAGGTCTTTCAGCAAGCTTCTGTTCACGTTGTAAGATTTATGAGGCTCACGATGAAACCAAGAAAACTCGACAGTTGGTTTCCAATTTCGGAATTCGAGGCATAAATTTCAATAAATACGTATATAAAAAAACGTCTCGCTGCGGTTTGATGTTTGGATTATTCAGACAGAAATTGTCTTTCCAATATGATGGTATCTCGCGGATTTCCGCTGGTAAACGCTGTCCTATTCCAGTATTGTGAATTTTGACTAAAAACGGAGTTATACGTTTGTTTTCTTACCTAGAAAAAGAGGCTCTGCTAACCTTTCTTTTCTTTTCACGTCTTTGTTTGTGCCATCATATAACTAAGAAATAGCTATAGGATGAAAGCACGTACATATCTCAAGTGACTGATGAAAAAAAAAACAGATTATCATTACTTCTAGACGTACTTCTTACCATCGAGGGGTTCATAATTCCAAAATGTGTGACCTCACACAATTCTTTTTTTTTAGAAACTTACAAAGAGGTAAGTTTAAAATTTTAATAAATTTATGGATACGAAATTATTCGTGCCCATTGATTTTCGGGCTCCGCTGACCGCCATCCTTTTGTCTGAAATTTTTCGAAAATTACACCGCACTTTTGGATCAAATAACACATAAAGTTCCAAAACTTTGACGTTTTGTCCCAATTGCTGCAGGCGCTGCAGGTGTTACAACTCGGTGGAATTTGAGGGTTTGGCGATGCCTAGTAGTTTATTTATGCCTAGTGAGAAAAGAAGGGCCGCTCTTTTTCGCACACGCCTCCAATGTTAATTTGTAGTAGTAGTAGTAATAGTAATAGTATGCGTTGTTGTTGTTGTTTTTTTTGGTGGGGGCTGGGTGTTTGGGAGATCGACTGTCGTTGGGGCAGTGTTCCTTTCCCAGGACCATTCAAATACGCTCGTGAAAGAAACTAGCACAACAAAGTTCTAAAAAAAGGGGAAAAGAAAAACAGTAGCAACATTTGATGAGAATACTACGATTAAAATGTATTAGTATCTAAAAACATGTTTTGTTTTTATTTAGGCCTTATATTTTTTAATTCGTTCCCCGCCAAGAAGCGTTATCAATACCGTATCTTTTACCTATGCCCACTAGATTTTTTTTATACTTGTTACTTTTAACTTTTTTTTTTGAGTGCGAGTTGAGCATACGCCATTTTATTTGATTTTTAGACTCATATATTAACTGATGTTTTTGTCACAAGCATTAAGTCGGAGGAGCGGGAGAAATCGAAAGAGAACTTGGTTTTGCCAGTTTCCAGTTGGTTCATTTGTTAGGCCACCGCTCAGCCCGAATTAATGAGCACAGGTCCCCATACGAAATAATCATACTTCAGAGGTTTTCTCTTACCTTTTTTAATGCCCATTTTCGTTTAAATTACGTCAATATTGTTAGGTACCAAAAGGCACGCAGCGAGAAATCCACTGTTTACAGTAGATATATTCACAGTTTTTGAATTAATCAACTCTTGTCAAACTTGTTATGCACTCTTATAGTAGCAATTTATACCTCAATGTTTTGGTTATTTCTTAACAATAATAAAATATCAATTTATGGCTTCTGCGCTAATTCGGTTTGTACGTATTTTTATTTATGTTGTAGTTTTTATTTTTGCTGCGTTTATGTTTTTGTGTTTTACTATAAAGCCTCCAGCCTGTAATGGCTGGACAGACCTCGTTAGGCACAATTGCCTTTTTATTGTGCCACCCTTCCGACTTTGGCTTTCAAAATAAAAATTAAAGGAAGACTGAATGCAGGAACAGAGCAAGAAGAGGCCTACATAAATAAGAAAAAGTACTTGAACATAATAAATATATTTATTGTGATAGACGCATGTTCGCCAGAAAAGTAGGTTTCCCCAGGGTTTCGTTATTTTTGGTTACACTGTGTTTGTTGTTGAAAACACACCGTAACAAATATTCTAAAATTTACGCCCAAAACATTGGGAGAATAGCAATATCTTGTAGTCAAGATTCTCGCTAGAATGGTGATTATAGCTTTGAAGTTGAAAGCCCTGTAGTGCTTGTGGTGTCGTCTATCCCAGTATTTTTTTACCTCGTACAACCGTCTCCTACTCTGCAAAGCAGGTGGGCTATAAAAAGTCGTATATAAAATTGAGGTCATATTTTTCTTTTTTTTAAATTCTAAATAAAAACCCATGCAGATTTTTTTTTCGATGGACAGAGTACGAACTTTATTGTTCTCGCTGAAAGTAACTAGTTCTAAACCCAGAAGAAAAAAAACAGCCTAGAATGCTTGGCAGGCCGACATCCAAAGAAAAGAATCATTTCAGATTAAAGTTCGTCTTCCGATGTCGTAAGTATTAGAATTAAAATTTATTTCAATATCAATAACATTTGGACACATCTTTTTCACAAACGAACCCGATAGAGTAAAGATAGTCAGCGTTCGTGAGATATTAAAAATAAGAATAAAGCCGCCCTAGCAGTAAACACTTGCGTTCCTTCTTGAAGACAGAATGAACTTGTTGCATCCAAACCTTCTCTTTTCGTACTTTATTGCTAAATATATATTAAACGATCCTCTAATTTCCACTTGTTCAAAAGATGTTTTGTCAACAATCTATTGAACAAAAATTGGCTTCTTCAATGACTTGACCAAATTAAATACAAGTCTCTGACGGCGCGCTGCTGGATATCATGTCCAGCAGCTCGCCGTTTCCTTTTATTTAAGGATTTCTGTTTTCATATTCTGACAGAAACAATTAGTTCCAGGCATCAAAATACACACATTATAAAAGTCAATTCACGTTTACTACAATTTACAGCACCCAATAAAATTGCTGTCATCAAAACAAGACAACGACGAGCTATATTTTTTCCAGGCCACACCAATCTTGAAGAGATTGAGACATTAGCCGATCAAAACCAACGAAGAACACATCCCGAAGCAAAAAAAAAAAAAGAAAAAAGAGTAAATATAATTAAACCACGTCGAGTGTGTCTTAAGCCCGGCTTATCGTAAGCTATCAGTGACCGTGCTGGACAAAACAAATGCCAGATTATACGCAATAAATCACGCCTATAGAAATGCGTATATCGCTACGGAAACAGGCGGTGCGATCGACTTTGATTAGCTGTGCTGATAGCCCGATCGCAAATAGGGCCGCTTTGATCGGGACCACTCTCACTTACAAGTGTCCTTCATTTCCCATACCACGTGCGGCCGCCGGCAAAGCATTTCCAACTAACGTCTCGAACAGGAGCGCGTTCGTTCCGGAGTTCTCCTCCTAAACTAGCCTATACGCATCTCTTTGAACGCATTCGCTCGGATGAAAGTCTCATTTGATAAGATTGCACACCCAAAAAATATTTCCGAGTCGACGGCGAACCCTTTCCTTAAAAAGAAAATAAGGAAAAAAAAACAACTTTAAAGCGTCCCTTTGTGCGATCAGGGAGCCCAGGTGCATCCTTCGCCCGCGCGTTGGTTCCCAATAAAAGGGGATTGGGATCGAGACGACCCAAGTTGTTGACTCGGGTTGTTGTTGTTGTTTTTCTAAATCGCGCGGACTTAATCTTGAAAGAAAGCTCTTGAACGAGCACGTTCAAAGGAGTCGCCGGGCTACCTGCGAGGACGTCGTGCAGAGACTGCAAACTTGAGTTCAGCGGAGGGTTTCACGCCTGTTGAATTCATTTCAGTCCTTGCATCCCAATTTGTTTTTCTTCTTGACGTTTGGAGAGTGAGAGCGCTTTAGGGCTCTACGAAGATTGTAAACAGGAGCGTACTTGACGACGTCCTCGCGAATTTCCCGGGGGAGCGGTTCAGCGTGTGGTCTGTCCGAGCGCCTTTTGAGCACGTCCAAGGTTTGGTTCGGCCTGTGGTCGTTCCATACTGGACACGTTCATTGTCGTGCTGAGGCAGCTCTTTCTCTCCACTTTTTGTTTGTAGTTTAGTATCTTTGGTGGATGATATGTACATATCATCCAGCACATATCTATATATATATATATATATAAGACAGTTATATTCAGTGAGGGCATGATAAACGTAGGACGTGGCTTGTTATAAAGATCGATGTCAAAGTTAACCGTAGAGTTAAAAACAAAACCTTGCTCATTGATTTTATGCACATTTGAGGTTCGCACATGAATATAAAAATACTCTTTTTATTTGAGCAACACGACGTCACAAATATGAAAAATCAATTGCTTCGCTATTGGCTATGTATCATTATATTGCTACGAGGCAAACCGGACGCAGCAACCATTTTAGTCTTCTTGCTCCCCGAAATCAATATTAATATACCTTTTTTTTTTGCATGTAATCTCTTTTCCATGGTTACTTCTCAATAACGTTTTCCTCTCTCCCAATATCTCTTTCTTCCTTTCTCTCTTGTTTCTTTTTCCTAGAAGCAAAAAAGACAACCCCAGTCAGTTTATTACTGCTGACCACATAGTCGTCTCTGAACGTATCTCGGTCGAAAAAAAAAATCTTATTGGATGTTCTCCTTCACGAACGTAAAACACTCCTCCCCCCCCCAAAAAAAATATATATATATATAAAAAAGCTGTACTATAAGCGCATTTCCATCGTCAGCATGTGGGTCAGGTCCACTAATGAAGTTCCACCAACAAGTGCGCCAAGTCGCGTTTCCATCTCGTTAAGCGAGAAAGTAGCTATAACAACGACAGAAAAAGAAAACAACGAATACACGCCGAAAGAACTGGGAATTATCGAGCAGCATCGTCTCGCCATGTAACGCAGAGTTCGTTGGAGATAGTTGGTTTCCTTTTTACGCGGAGTGCTTATAAGTGAATTCAGAAAGCTAAGGGAAGGTAGCGAGCCAGTTCATTTTGTTTTTTGTTTTTGTTTTGCGGAATGAAGCCATCGAGCCATTTCTCCTTTCCGATTCCCATAACTCCGTTTCCTCCCAGTCTGAGAGTGCGGTGGGAGAGCTACACGCTCGCCCGACCAATCACCCGGCTCCCTTTCATCGCCTCCTGACCCCCGCTCTCTGCTCCTGGCTATGGGTGAGATCGTCCTGGTCACGTGACGAAGAGATGGACGATACGACCGGTCTGAGGATAGACCAACGCGCCGTTCACAAAGCAAGCCCACGTGAGCTGTGGATGAACGCGAATTTCCCACACGAGGTGCGTTCGCGTGAAGTCACGCGGCCTGCCAATAGCAGTGCCAGCGCTGCGGCGTGACTTCAGAACCGCGTGTTGGTGTATAAGATCAGGTTTCATCCAACGACGAATCGAAGCGGCCGTCACAAGCCGTAGGAGCCAGTCCAGTGCCGTGTGTGAGCGACACGTTACCTGTAGTCGCGTGATAAGTTTGCAGACCATCGCAAGGGGAGGTGGGTGATGAAAGGGAGGTGGTTGATTGGTTCGGGCAAGCCCGTAGTTTCCGCCGTACAGTCAGCTTAGGGATGATCGGGGTATAGTGGCGGGAGACGGAAGGGAAGAAGAAGGTGGGAAAGGGGCGAAGGGGAGGAGGGACCTGCTCCGATCCTCCGGGCGGGCGCGCTTGGATGCGACGGGGCGCGATCGACCATGTCCGGCCATCGATGAGTCGACGGAATGGGCGGAATCGTCGAACCGGAATGGAAGCACGTAAACAAAATGGGGTAGGGGGGAAGCTACGAGAAGCCGGGATATTTTGGCGCCATTTACGGCCGGTCGCTCCGCTATGGCATCGTCCCGACCTACTAGTCCGGGATATGTCTCTTTCGCGTTAGTCCAAGATACATTTTTTTATGATTGTCGATTGACTCCGGGTTTGTTTTTATTTATTTATTTATATTAGAATGTAGATGATACTATTAGATGTTTCGCGCGCGGCTCATTGCTAGCCGGAATTGGGATCATTGAAGATACCTCTATATTAAGATGCTGTCGTCTGTGGCGCGAAAATTACGGGATAATTGTGCGAATGAGGTGTTGCCACAGCTCGTCAATTGAATTATCTTCGAATATTTTTTTACGGACCTAAATGTTTTAAAATGTAAATTAGGTTCATATATTTATATAATCACCGCGAGACCTAGATGGTATATAGTAGATGCCGTAGACACACGCCTATACTCACTCCAATATTGAAATTCCCGACAACGGTAGCGAATTCCTGTAAAGAGAAATATTAAATTATCGTTTGCTCAGAATCTTAGGTTTTTTTTTTCGTACTAAATAACTCGAAATTGCATCACGAACATAGAATAACCGTTTCTTTCTTTCTTTCTTCTTTTTTACCCTTAAAATTAAAAGGAAGTTGTGGTGTTTATGGTGTTACGGAAAATGCTCATTTGGGATATTAACCAAAGAGGCACCTCTGAGACCCAAATATTTTTTAATTAAAATCCAAAAATACAGATGTGTAGCATTCGTGCTAACAGGAATGCGCTGTCTACCTTCTGGAATAAAATATTTATATATTCCAGTTGCTAAGTGTACATTCCAGGAGTTTTTTAAATCTTTTTTTCTCCTGCTAGAACCCAAAAACTTTGAAAAGGTAGAAGGTTTGCTTAACCTAAATACTACGCAGTTATAAAATTTCCATCCAACAGGCACCGCTCCTCTTCACAGGTTATCCACTTGCCTCCATTAAAATACTTTTATCTTCTTTAACTGTTTTCTTCTGCTGCGTGATAGCTTGTTTGTTTACAGTTGAACCACGTTTTCAGCACCTCGTGTTGTTTATAGTGCCAATTATAAACGTTCTTGAGGCCTGTTCAGACACTTGCATTAGAGTGCGTTTGACTGCGTTGCGTCGAAAATCGAAAGCGAGTCCCTAGCACATCTGTGCTTCTATATGAAGCGGGGAATCCAATTCAGGGACTCATCTTGGCACGCGATATAAGCAGCAGGGATGTACTGGTTTCTCGCAGCCGCAACGCAGTCAAACGCAGCCAATCGGAACTGTCTGAACCAGGCTTTACTCTTACTAATAGTTTCTCTCCTTGCACTTAATTGTCGTTTACAGTGCATTGTCGAGGAATTAGTTACTCTAACGCGTGCAGTATGTAGTTTCTTTTACACATATATTTAACCTTCGTAAACATATATCTTCACGTGAACAGGAACAAACATTGGAGCCGCAGTCTGCTCGTGCAGAGTACAGGCTCTTATCAAGAGGCGAGCAGTCTTCACGTATGCAGTGAGATAAGAAATTACTATGGAAATGTCAAATGTCTAACTACCGACTAGCCCAGTTATCAACCCTTTTACTATGAAAAACCGACGATGGCTGAAAAGTGGGCTTCGCCGCATCGTTAGTCTTGGTGCGGTGAAGCACACCTTGTGCTCCAAGGAGACGAGATATTCTGAAGGTAGGCTCATTAAAACTGTTCTCCGATAAAGCATATAAAACGAGGCACAAAGGCAGGAAACGCATGAATACTTACCTTCCGAAACATATACAAAAATATATATTTTTATTGTTTTTGCTGCAGCCAAGCCCAATATGTAGGAAAGCTATAATGACAATAAACCGACGTCGTCGATATTGTTACAACCATTATAGCTACCAACGCGTACTTAAGTTTTGTGCAGCTTCTTCGCTTTTAGAAGAATAAAATTTTTGTGCGCAAATATATATTGCTTATCCACAATTAACATTTTGTTTCGTGCGTATAGACTGCAAAGGCACCATCATAAGGCCGGATTAAAATTTTATATTCACATAAAAGAGTAAACTATTAATTTAGAGTGTTTTGAACAAGTGAATTGCGTTGTCAGCTTGCAAGAAAGCTCCATTAATGTAACAGAAATTAGCTTTAAAAGATAAATCATTCTTTCTATGCGTCTGCATCAGCAGACTTCAAAGCTTCTGGCGCTGCGGTCTCTTTTTGAAGCCTAAGTCCTAATTTCCTATTCCTAAATCGCTTTTTATTAACGCATCAGCTCCCAAAAGAATGAATTGTTTCCTGTCTGCTAAAAACATAAACAAAACGCGCAAGATTATTTTGGAACCTCTTTGAAAAGTTCTCTGCATATTTTTTTTCTCAGATCGATCCTGAATTTTAAAATTTTCAATCTACCTTTTCTTTCTACCCCAAGAACTATG
The DNA here is from genome assembly GCA_037355805.1 of Ixodes ricinus. Taxonomy (NCBI): domain Eukaryota; kingdom Metazoa; phylum Arthropoda; class Arachnida; order Ixodida; family Ixodidae; genus Ixodes; species Ixodes ricinus. Next base: position 19,404 of record JAZHYW010004456.1, read on the forward strand.
CCAAGGCCACTCTTAAGAAATGTAAAACGAAAAGAAGGATTTCGCAAGCAAGTTTTGGGGTAATTTAGAATAAAAGCTCTCGAAAACTTCGCTTATAAAGAAGAAGAGCAAATTCTTCGCCCGCGAGCACTTTCACTTTCCTTGCGAGAATGAGAACGAAGCATTACTAAATTTTTCAGAGCTTCGCTATTCTTGTCTTTTTTTAATTGTTCATCAGTGTTTGGTGCAAGAGTGATAGTAATTGTTTTTTTAATTCAAATAGTGTTGTCTTTATGTTTTCTAAAAATGTACAATAGGCATATTAAAAAATAACCAAACAAATGATAACTAAAACAAAAACGTTCATGCCACGAAGCTTAGACTTTCGATGGAACGCTTCAGGAATTGTGTTAAATATATTTGCAAGCAGTGAAAACATTCCCCTTTGTGAACCCTGCAAGACAATTGTTAGAAACTTGGTTTGTCGCACTGAATAAATTTGTTTTACCGGACGGTCAGCAGGAAGTTAATTAGTTCATACACCAAATAAAAAATATATATTTATATATATATATATATATATATATATATATATATATATATATATATATATATATATATATATATATATATATATATATAGTATTTCGTTGTTTATTGTACATTTTGAACCATTTTTATTTTTTACATATATGAAATAAAAAGATATTAGTTTTATTAAATTTACAAAACAAAAAAACGCGACTGTTTGAAACGTTGGTGCAAATAAACCAAAAAATCTGGTTAAAAAAAGTACAATAAAACGTTTATTTAACGTTCATTTCTGTAGTGAGCATAAAATGAACGCGTTGAAACCATTATAACTGAAACAATGCGAACATAAGTTTTCTCTAAAAACTCAGTCTGGCAGCAAGGCGTCAAGCTGTTCATGAGCACAGAAAATAAACAAACATGAATGAATGAAATGAATGAATGAATGAATGAATAATAGTTGATAAATTCTACATTTGATAGTATATTCGTATTACCTATTTTTCGACTTTGACTTCACGATTCAATGTATATGTTAAACCGCTGAAAGATGTCCTATTATAATTTTTATGTGAGAACATATTTTACCGCGACATAAAAGAAAATATAAAAGAAATTGACAAAAATGTGAAACATAAATGCTACGTTATCAGCTGCACAAGCGTTAGCAAACATATATCAATATCACGCGTGTATGTTTCTGTATGAGCGAAGTTTTACGTATCATTAGAGCCCTGCGGAGATAACAGTTTGATTATACGCATCTGATCCGCGTTCTCCGACTTTGTACCCGTACCTGAACCGTATGCGAATCGTTCTTAAATTATTCTAGCCGTATCCGATCCGCAACCTTAAAATTCGGAACCGCATCAGATCCGTAATTCGCGTATTCATTTTACGTCATAAAATCAAAGTGTGTATTGGGAAAAAACACAACACACACACTTCAATGGTATCTTATAATTTATAAGCCGTTTGCTTATTTTTGTACAAATAACTATCCACGTCAGAATACGGTGAAAGGCATCTTATTGTATTCTGTTTCATAGTATTCGTATTATAAGCGAACATCCTTCGAGGGACACTTCGGATCACTGGAAGGGTGATCGCATTTATAAAATCTTCCTGGAAGTCTGCGACATTCTTCCCAACAAATGCGCTAAAAAAACTTTTTTAACATTTATTTTAACTGGACACGTGTTTTGTGAGCGTGAAAATTAAAAAAAGAATACACTAATAACATTGTGTCATTTTATTTAGTTCAAATAACAGAACTGAAGGAGGAAAGGCTGAGTAGGGAGAGAAGGAGGCCCCTACTTATTTGGTAACTTGTACCCGTACAATTTCCTTTTTTTTTCTCTGGTAAACAAGGATGCGCTTTTCTGAGACGATTTATGCCTCTTTTTACTTATTCTAGGCAAACATTTCTGGCAACATGGCACGCCTTAAGGCGACCTTTGGTGAGAACTAGGTCTTCCTCAGCGCAAACAACAATTGTCTACCCGATTGGGCACCTCTTCTACAAGAGTGTAATGATCTCCCGCAAAACATTCGGCAGTGAACTTCACAGTATAACTCACTTATCCACCCTACACTGCGCGGTCGCACACGTTTATGGGCGGCCTCCGCAAAAGTGTAAATCTGGACCCGCAGATATTCGCATCCGATCCGCGCCCCTGTGCGATCCGCAATCCGCAAAATCTGATTTATTTTTATCAGCTTCCGCCGGCTGGCGGCGGATATTCGCGGATATACGAAGCTCCACTTAACATCATTACCATTGTTATTAATTAAACAATGAGGGCCCGCAAGAAAATTACATAAGGGGGCGGAGATGCAGGAGGTTGTTGTATAAAAAGAAACTGGAGAAAAACAAATGCTAGCGCTCAAACCTGTTTATAGAAACAGCGAACTATACAGATTTTTTTTTAGATTTACAGATTTATTTTATAAAAGCCGTGAAAGTTACACGTATGCGATTTGTGCAGATGAGTTATACGGCCAGGAGGAGATTATGTGGGTGGCTGATCTTTGCGATAAGACGGCTAATTAATTCAGAATCATTAATTAACTTTTTTAATTAGTGAAAATATACATATGCTTTTAATTAGAAACATACATAACATACAGAACGACTTGCAGCTCGTGGGAAACTCGGAGGCGCACCAAAATTACCACACATGCAGCAGGCACAAAGCTAGCAGTGGCGGAACGCCCTGATAATCTAATCATCCGCGTTTTGCCACTACCAGCTTTGCACCCGCTGCACGAGTGGTAACTTTGGTGCGCCTCCGAGTTCCCCACGAGCTTTCAGTCGTTCTAAAGTTGACTGATATAGTAGTTTTCGATGACGCTTAGTAAGTTTCTAATTAAAAACATATGTCTATTTTTATTATTTAAAAAGTTAATTACCAAATTTTAATAAATTAGCCGACTTATCCCAAAGATTAGCCACCCACATATTGTCCCCCTGGCCGTATAACTCACTTGTAAAAACCGCTGAACTGTAACTTTCACGTTTTTTGTTCAAACAAATTTGTTAAACTTGAAGAAGAAAAAAAAACACTCTGTATGTTACACACCTAAAAAAGCGACATCGAACATTATTCAGCAGTTAGTTCAAGGCCTGCTCTTGCGACCGAGTACGACCGAGAGAGACCAGATCAGTTTAAGCCTACGATCTATAGACCAGCTCCGTTGCGCATCTGTTCTAAGTGATCGCAAAGGTCGGTCAATCGGTCGCAAGGGAAAGCCTTCAGACAACCGATGTTCCCATGACGCCATTGACTAAAATGCTGTCATGCGCGTGACTCTAACCAAATTATCTGTCAGTTAATATTGCTCGCAAAATTCAAATCCGCCTAGGTGTGGATGACGGACGCATTGTGACCATAAACGAAGCTTACAAAGAACTGAGCAGCAAGCTGGTGCTTGAGCGGCAGCCTGAGCACGATGCGCCAAGCCCTAGTGTAATATGTATGCTAATGCACAAATATCGGCGCTGGATCATGGCCCGGACAGCTTCGATCGAGCGAGAGTCTTTTTGAGCCTTGCGGTTCGTTCGAACAAAAACATCAAAGCGCGTCATGCCTGCAGTCGCATAGATACGCGCCCCATGATCGATTGCGACGGCTACTTGCCTTCAGAACAACAATAGACGCGTCTCTATTAATTAAAAAAATCAAACTAATTCATGAGCTCATTGCCGCTTATCCTGAGGGCGATGTGGCGGTGGTAGCTGTGAAGGCGTTTTCAAACTCATCGTGCATTCGCATCTTGCAAAGATGGCATCTTACCATTCGGTTCAAAACACGAAGCACTTACTTCTTGGTTGAATGGTCTTTGAAGGTTTCCAACGGCACCACGCCGTACACACTCACGCATCACGGGCCTATATGTCCAGTAAAGTTCACCAAAAATGTCCTCATATTCACCACTGTTCTCAGTATCTGGGGAAGTGGTCGCACAGCACACATTAGAGGATTATGAGTGCTGAAGTAAGAGGAGAAATTTAGCGGAAAAATATTTCTGCGAAATTTAGCGAAGGAGCGAGTCAATTTTAGTTTAAACAGTAGGGCTAAGTACGTCTTACAAAATTTTCATACTTCTAACAGCATAATTTCTCTTGATTTTGATGCATAAGTATGTAATCAACGTATAAGCCATTATGTGCAGCATTCACAATTGTAAAACATGTATCATGCGTCCTATCCATTTCTTGTCTTGAACTAACCAATCCCAGATTATGATTTGAAAACAAATATTGACTTTATTAAATAAACATTGAGATTATATTCATTACACTCAGTAGCTTCGCTTTTTTAATATAAAATATTAAAAAAATATGTCCTGCATACTTTTTCTTTTAGTGTTGTGCGGAATTTATTAGAACCAGAGCGAAAAAAAAATGAAAATCCGCTCGAGGAATCTTTATTCGTCTACGTTCGAAACTATTGGGCCCCGAGAACCTGGTATTGTGTTGGGCTCGTCACCATAGCAACACGCCAAGAATTTTTTTTTTATTCAGTAGGTTTACATTAGACAGGCCTGTGCTCGAAATGCTTGTGTTGTCGATCCTTCCTTTGTCGTCCTACGCCAAACAAAATGAGTTCTTTGTCGATTCGATTAAAGATAGCAAAACCAAACAATAAACGCGAAAAAAAAATGAATCGTTGTTAAACCTGGAAAAAGGGTGTTCACGATGTTCCAACCTTTATTTATTCACTCTGAACTCGAGGCGGGCAGCGAGCCTGCAACAGATCTCGAATTGTCGTTGTCAGCAGTGAAGGACAACTTGCATTACAACGATATTTCTGAATTTCATTTACCGATACTTTTTTTCCTGGTAGAAAACATAAATAGCAGCCTTCTGAGTTGGCGCCCTGCTTTGGGTTTCAAATAAAAGTTTAAAAAAAGGTCTTAAAAAGGTTTATCTCAAACGTTCGGAAAGAGAGGTGAAGAATAAGAATACAGTGGTCACGCACTGAAAGAAACAAAAAAATATCTTCAACAATATATCGCAATATCAAATGTCGTGCGGTTCTCTAAAGTGTTGAAAAGAGTGAGCAAGTAATCTACAATTCCTCTGTAGTATGCGAAAAAAAAATCTGATAAGTCTTTTTTAATATTTAAAAATGCAACTAAAAACAGAAATCTTTTCAGTGGGCGTTTTTAAGGTGGGAACTTAAAACAACACTGGGTTTAAATGTGGCACACTTTAGACAAGCATACTCACAGAAGTGTGGCGAAAATATCCTCGTCCGCATCGTCACTGCGGCAGATTCTTCTTTGTCGCGCTCTAACTTCAAAAATAAAAGCAATATATATATATATATATATATATATATATATATACATTTTTTGACGGGGTCTGTTGGCATATTAATTGCTGGAATTACGATGTTGTGTTGATAGTCAAGTATGGCTCAATTGGAATGGGCACGAGCATTGCGTGAGTCTAGGATAGGACCAGTTTCAACTTGGGAGACGAAAACGTGAAAAAGAAAGATAGAAAACCAAACGGAAATACCGCTGCGCTTTGTATCCCCCAAGCTGTTTTTTGAGGTTTCGCACGGCGCATGCTCGACTCAGGGTCCCAAGGTCGTTGGGGCACCCTGTTCTAAAACTTTCTAATATAGAGATCTAGGTTGGTGGGGTTAGAATCCCGTGCCTTTGCGGGAGAGCGGCGCTCGATGCCAACTCGGCCATGCGCGCGTTAATATACGCTAGGTCAGCTTTGCATCGGCGCTAAGATCGGCGGTATTTCCTGCGCCGACTTGGTGCTTCGCTGTATGTGCGAGCAGACCTTTAGGATGCACCGGAAAGAGAAGGACCTTTAGACGTCTGCAGCAGGTAGCCGCGAAAGCGTCAAAGGTGTTGACAACGACGCGTATGTCTGAAGGCATGCATGATAACAACAATGAAGGGAAAAGCACTCGTCACTTAAGGTCTGTTTTTTTTTTTTTTTTTAGCATTGGGTTTAATTTTATTTACGCAGATGGCATCTCTAACTTTCTCTTTCAGATTTCTTTTTCTTTTCAATTCAATTTGTGAAAGTTTGATTGTAAAATTATAGCTTTTTTTTACATTCTTTTGATGGATTCGTGCGTTTTTGTCACACTTACAAGAAATAGTGTAACCGGTGTATCGGACAAAAATTTCATCATAAAACGTCGGCCAAGCAAAGTCTGCGTTGCTGTTCTATTTTCTCTTGTAATTTTAAACTTTTATTTATAAAATATTATTGAGAAGATTTTGTAAATAAATTTAAGGCATTATTTATAAAATTGGAGCCTAATAACGTATACTTGTCCCTTTAACACTAGTCTGGTCTTTGAAATATGTTTTGCAGACTCTCAGTTCATCCCCCGTAATGTTATACAGCACTATCCATTCGATTTATTTTTGTTTGGTTCCCCGCAAAGGAAACTCAGATTACGCCCCACGAATCAAGATTTTGCGAGTGGGCAAACAAACAACAACAAAAGAGAGTCGTCGCAAAGCGTACGCAGTCTCGTGTGACATCTGAGACCACTGTCCGTGCCCAGGGCACCAAAAAGAGGATACAGATCGGAATCATTTCACACAATGGGGCGCATCTCCGTGCAGGCAAGGTCTTCTTCAACTTATTCAAAGTAAGTTTCTCTCTTTTTTTCTTTTTTGTTGTACTCCGCGTTTTGCGTCGTATCTTTCCTTTTCTTTATGTAGAAAGCGCTAGACGAGCCATACATAATGCAGCAGGTTTTTCTGCTTTTCTTCTTTCTTTTTATACATTATCCGTAGGAAGAATCCAGACACCCAAACATAGAGAGAGCATCACGAAATTTTGACTTCTAAAAATTAGAAAATAAAATAAAGTAGAAATAAAAAACGTGTATAGGAGAGTCGGGCTTCGTCGACGGCAACTTTTCCCAACCGACTTCTCGAGACAGCCCGGTTGGAAGTGGTCACGCGCGCAAGTGAGGGAGATTACCGTCCCCAAAATGCCGGAGCGTCTGGAAAGAGCCATTTACGCATCATCCTCCATTCACGCCGAGTTGACACGTCTGACGGCTTCCTTCGGCCCGAAAAGGTCGGCTTACGCAAAGCGCGGACGTCACACAGGTCTATATTTGTATCGCAGGGCTACAAGCTACGAGCCTAAACATAAGTGGGGCGTGTTTTGCGCGAAGCCAAATATAGACCCATTTCTGTAGCGTAGGTGAGTGTGTGTATATATAAATATATATAGTATATGTTTATCATACACCTGAAGTTGATGAGTATCTATGTTTAGCGCGCATTCAGCCTGCCAGGTGCGGGTACTGCAATGTTCGTGCATTCCGTGCCAAAAAAAGGACTTCATTTTAAGAGTGAGTGAGGGGGTGAGTCGGGACGCGCGAAGGGCAGTTTGTTTGCTTTGTTTTTTGGGGGGAAGAGTAAAGGGCATAGACTTTAAATGATTGTACATTCTGAGATTGAAATGAAACATGATGATTAACCCTATTATCCAGGCTTTACCGTCATCGTTCAATATACACCAGTTCCCCAGCCCGGTAAAAATACACTAAAATAAGATAAGAAAACTTTTAAAGGCCGAAAGTTTCGTGAGGAAAGTTTAGAAAAAGCGGAATATTTATGCCGCCAGACGCAATTTAGGTGCGGGGTGGCCCTGCTCCAGTCCCCACTCCTTAGCAAAAGGAGCGTGGCAAGCTTGACATGATTGAAAAACCCCGAGACTGCAAGTACCGACACACATACTCAAAGGTCTCAAACACGATTCAAAAACCCCGACACTGCAAGTAACGACACACACAATCAAAAGTCTCTTTGAGACTTTTGAGTGTGTGTATCCTTACCTGCAGTCTCCCGTTTTTTTTTTTTAATCATGTTTAATATACACCAGCTCGTTTGCGCCTTAACGTTTATTTTAGTATCAAGCTACTAGCCGTTTCTCGGCTCTCATTATTGGACCCCGTAAGTGATGACGTCATAACATGGCGCTGCTGTGCTCCAAACGAACCATTACTAGGGTCGTTGTTATGGACAAATGCAAGGGGGCTCAACGTAAAATTAGATTTTGTCTGATCAAAAAAAAAAAAACCTAATAATTTTTGTAAGCATTGTGTCCTCTCAGTATTTAATCATACAGACATTTTTTGTATCGTCATAGCATTATAAATCGACGTTAAAAGTCCGCAATAAGGTTTCCCAACCGGGCAACACAATGGCTTTGCGGGTTCAGTGGTTCTTTCTGAGGGAGTACGCGACTGCGATGAATTAAGTTGGTGACGAGCGACGAAACTTCTATTCTTGGGGTCAGCTTTCTGTGGGACTTTGGAAGCCAAGAGTGCCCGTGTAACTTTATGCCCGTGTACAGCTTTGATCGACTATCGAGGTGCGCGAGCGCCTGAACGCCTGCCCGTGGAGGCTTCCGCAATATTTGAAAAGGATGAAAACACCGTGAACCTGAATCACGTATGACGAGGACGTGGAGTGCATCAACGTCGAAGTGCAGGCCGGCACACGTTTCAAGGAGTTCTGATGGCACATCAGTCGCTCCAGCGCACATGTGTGCGATCAAACTAACTATCCGTATCAAAATAACTTACTTGACGTTTCTATCCATCTATTTTTCTATTTCGGATCGTACTGAAAACGTAATAATCACCATGATTTTTTTTCTTCAGTACTGTGGTTACAAGCCGGAACGAAACACACACCCGTATTGCGATCCCGAAAAACGAAGTTTGGAGTCTCGAACCAGTCATGTTAGAGTGACAATAGTTGATCCTTCATTACGATGCACGTAAACTGCAAAATCAAAAAAAGGGCCTCACGCTGATTTGAAAACATGTTCTAAACAGATGCTTCTCTCGCTCTATTTACAGCGAATCTTCATACGTGTGATGATTTTCGTAAGACGCAGTATGTCCCGTATTGTAGTCAAGTAGAATTCGTTTTTATAAACCTGACGAGTTTTCTTCGACCTGCCATGTTCCCAAGAAATGCGAGATCAAAATCGTATCATTATGCAAACGATTCAAACTGTTGCAGACGGCGTACTTCAGTCATTCCGTACGCGTTCGCGTCGTCTGCAACTGGCATGTCGAGACGTCTCGTGGACCGAAAGTCGCCGTCGCAAATATTTCAGAAACAGCCGATTCTCGGCAAACTTCTGTCGTGCTAAATTTGAAATCTAGGTGTCCTATATTTATTTTGTTTAGACGTCTAAATTCCACGTCCGATTTTTGAACGATGGTTCTTTCGAAGCGAAATCCAATTCCATGAATCCGTCCATAGAAACGCCCCTAGCAACGGTTTGTTCAAAGCTGTGACGTCACACTTACGGGGTCAATTGGAGAGATGATTGACGCGTGCAGCGTTTGTTGCAAAACTGTTTCTCCCTGTCGCGGTAGTATTTTATTTGATTTTTTGTATGTTTAAAAACAAACAATATAAAAAGAAGTAATTATTGTTTAAAAATATTACGAGATCACCTTTTCTGTTTCAAGTTTCAAAACGATAAAAAACGCTCCTCTGCTCTGCAAGATGTCACAATTGTCAGCGTCCTACCTCAAAACTTCACCAAATATAGACAAATGTCTCGCTTTCCTTAGTCACTGACGGCTGGAGAGTCCTGATAATGTTATTATCGCCCCCCAGCCAATCAGGTTGCGGCATTAGACAATATAAATGTGAAAGGACCAATCACGAAGCGAGAAGCTTGAAGATAACCAGCCACACCATGAGTTTCCTAAGCTTGATCTTCCCCGCCTGTTTTTTTAACCTGGTTTCATTGGTTGGTCTTTAGGCCGCCAGGCGCCGTGCATATCTGACTCGCCCGAGAAGGCTGGCGAGCGAACCTGCCGCCAAGGCTTGCTGTACTGGCCGCTAGGTGCCGTCGATCCCGCTTAAGTCGCCAATAAACAGTCATTATTAAAAATTACAAACCTTGAGACAAGGACATACACACCACCGTCTCAAAAACTTCAGAAGGCGGTGTGTATATGTCCCTATTGTTTCCTTGTATCCGCGTTTTTATTATTATTTTTTATTGTGATTGTTTTTTAGCTCGCCTGCATTTTGGCTCTTATTTCAAAACATTCATTGTCTTATTTGCTTTGCGTTTAACAACGACGCTAAAAAGTAAAACAAAAATTAAAAAGCTGCACGCTCACGCTTGCGCCTCCCAAAGAAGCTGCGTGTGTACCCCCTTATTTTTAATAAATAGGTTTAACATCTAATATAAGAACTATACGGAGCCCATGCCTTTTGACTCGAAAGTTAATGAAAAAAAAAACTAAACGTAATGCAGCGCACCGTAATCCCAATTTTAGATGCCCGTTTGCACTGCTTCGTCCAGCGAGAACGCGGACGGTGATGTACGGCGGCGGTCCCCTTACAGCGGGACATACGGCGAGCTCAGGTGGAAAACGGGCACCGTGATTCCCGAAACGGATGACCTTCGGCGCCGCTTTATTCGGAGCAGAGAAAAGAACCGCGGGATCGCAACCACCTGTCTCCCAGAGCGGCACTCCAATCTGCGTAAGCGCTGCCCGAGCTCCATCCAGTAATCCAAGTTGGACGGGCTTCCTCTCGTAGATGGTTTCGACGACTCGTGCGTCTCGCCTGCATTAAAAAAGGCTTAAAACGTGATTAGAAGCTTTAAAATAGCTTCCTATCCCTCGTTCAAATAGCATGATATTTTAAAAGTTTTAGGAAACCGTATTTGCACATCTGATACGGTACGATAGGCCCTCCGGTACGAACTGCGCACGTCTTTTCGCAGAAGACTCACATTTTCGCAGTTCGGACCGGACGGCCATTGCATCGTATTTGATGTGCAAAACCGGTTTCCCTAAAACTCCCGATTAAGGTGGCTTTGGAAAACCGTATGCTAAAAAAAAAAGCACACTAATGACGTCCAGTGTCTCCAACGCGTACCAAATCGAATGGCCACGGTATTAGCGCTGAGAAGCTTCAGTGGCTCCCTCTTTGGCTTTCCGTTTCTGACGTCACTACGAGGATTTGCCTCTGCCTCACCGTGATTGGTACGATTTTCCTCGTGATTGGCGAGGGAAATCGGCAAAATCATGATCGGCGATTGGCCAGGCATTATCAGTACTGAATACTGGGCTAGTTGGTATTGGTACGGCCGTTTAGCTCGTCCCACTCAAAGCTGGTTAAGAGAGCGATAGCTAATTTGTGCTTCAAGAACGCCCTTCATAAGTCTTGTCACCATGTGACACATTTGAGTGTCCTGAAGCAGTCTGAACGTCTGTTGGCGGCTGTTTACCCGGAGGCTGTACTGGTATCGGTAGCGGAGGTGATCCTTAAAAGGCTTCGAGCAAAGGTCAACACCCGTCCAGAAGATGCGAGAACTAAAAAATGATTGCAGTCGTGCCTTATATGCACAAGACGGCGCATAACGTAAAGAAAATAGAAAGCCGCTTGAACACTAAGGTTGCCTTTTCTGCGCCAGAAAAGCTCGCCAGGCTGGGTCATTTGACGAACCCTTTCCGCAAAGCCTCGCTGGGTTGTGTGATAAAGCACAGAGGTCCGTTGGTCGTTTGTGCTGAGGGTGTTGTTTATCAGATTCCGTTAACACGCGGAAAACATACGTAGGACAAACTGGGGATGCCTCAACGATAGGCTCCGAGAACATTATCTTAACGTCAAAAACTATCGGGATTTCCACCTATCAGTGCATTGTCAGGACTGCGGATGCAGACCGTTGTTCGTCTCATGCTCAATACTGGCCAAACATAAAAATAGAACTGTTCGGAAAATTATCGAAGCGGACGAGGTAAAGAGGGCAGGTGTAGGGTGTGTTAGCGTTGCATCCATTATCTTTTTGATAAGGAGTTGCAGTTCATGCGAGCGGCGGCAAGGCCTGGGGTTGGTTGATTGATAGGACCGTATAGAGTGCATTTATGCCACATTTCCATGTTGATTAAACAGTTGCAGTCAGCGCTCGTGTCTGTCTTGTCTTCTGTTCTTTCGTCCTCGTCTAAAAGCGCTACCATGCCCTTGGAAAGCCAAGACATTATCATTATATAGGAATCTATGGTCTGGCCAATCGTGGACTTCGACTCCAGCGACGCTTTTGGTCGCGTACGTCGCTAATAGCTTTTTTTGTAGTTGCTATCGTTTATATTTAATGCACATGTATCGCCTTTCGTGTGCCACTTGGCGCTGAGGTCAATTAAATTACCATTGTGCTTCGTATAGGTCTAAACATTGTGGGCGAACGCGGAGAAGTGACACTCTGTGCTATATAGTGACTCACCGGGCTTGTCTTATTATGTTCCCCTTTCAGAAAAAACCTACAAAAGCCACGCTAAAAAAAAATTAACAAGGCTGGAAACGAAAGTTAAACCTCTTTTGCACATTGCTTCACTTCTGCAATGTATACCTTTTTCGAGACCCCATCTAGCAACATTAGCGGCCGCCATTTCTTGGGCCCGAAGCTTGTGAGTGGATCCGAGTGCTCGCCGAGCGGTGACGCAGCACTCGTTCTAGATACGAGCTGAGCCGAGTTCACTCCGAACCGGATAATTGGTGCAGCAGCTATCAGATGGCGCGCAAATCGTCTATACACTAAAGCCGGTTCACATGTATACTTCGCAGCGCTAAATCAACCCATCAGCGCTGATGCATCGCTCACTTGAACGTAGCTTAGGACCCATGCAGCGCAGTATATCAGCGATCGCTGTATCACTAACGTAGCGCGAAGTCGGTGTTGTATCAGCGACCCTATTTCTAGCGCCGATTAATAGCGATGAGGTATAGAGCTGTTGTGCAGGTCTGACGCGGGCCTTAAAGATCGTATGGTCCTGTCCAAACTCACACGATCCCAACAACGCGGTTTCAGATCTACAGGGTGTACAAAAACAATTACTGAGTTTCTTTCACCGCGAAAATAAACTAGCCATCGCCGAACACTCAATCTCCACCCAAAGGTGGCGCTAGAGGTCCCAACCAGATGCCAAAGTTTCAGCCCGATCTCTGATACCTTAATCCAGTGGTTCTCAGCCATCGATGTTTCGCGGACCCCTTGTGTATCGGCGGAGATATATGGGAGGACCCCGCTCGTGGTTAGGGGAGGGGAAAGGTATAGGTTAAACATAATAATGATTTAATAAATGGATATAACTAAGGGCTACGTGTGAAGTAGACCTCTCTTACTGAGATACACACGAGAAAACTCGCCCGAAAATTGAAAAATTTCTTCTCGACCTGAAAAAAGACAAATTTTAATGCTCGGCTTGACTGATGAGAGCAGGGCTTCGCGGACCCCAAAGGTCCGCGGACCCCCATTTGAGAACCACTGCAAGGCTTAATCAAAAGTTATAAGTGATTTTCTGAAAAGTTCAATGGGAAAATGGAGCCCATTTTTTTTCAGTTTTCGGTTTCTGGTGCCATAGAGCCCCATGTATTCGAAAACTCCGTCGGCCGCCATTTTGCCATTGAAATTTTCAGAAAATCACTTATAGCTTTTGATTAAGGTATCGGATCGGGGGAAACTTTGGCATCTGGTTGGGACCTCTAGCGTTACCTTTGGGCGGAGAATGTGCGTTCGGCAATGTCTAGTTTATTTTTGTGGTAAAAAAAAAAACCTGTAAATTTTTTTTTGTGACACCCTGTAGAAACCGTTCGACCACCGACAATAAATGAGAATCTGATGGCGCGTCAACATTGACGCGCCAAAAAAGTACGCAAAAATGTTTGGTTTTTGGGATCTAATTGACGAAGCTTGCGGACGTGAAATTTGTCGTACGATCGAAGCACGAGCGAGCATAGGCACGAACGTTTTATTCTTCGCTAGACGCTGTCGTTCAATCAATGCGTCGTATTGGTATGACCTATGGTAAAGTATGCTTTCGTTCTGTGCCGGATGAGGAGGAGTGCACGGTTTTCGGGCGGTATTTAATGCAGTGGCGGTGTACGAAATGCAAATCTTCTCGGGTTCCGAACATGATTATAGCACTGCTCCGCTACCGAGGAGATGACTGCATTAGTCAAAAAACAACGAACGAATCACAAAGAAGCGAGGACATAATACCACTCGCCCTGCGTGCTTTTTTTTTTTTAGTTTTTAGGATTGACGCTAATTAGACGCTTAACGAGACTAAAAAAAAAAGAATTATCGATTGAAAGTTGGAGATGTGACAGGCCGACGAACTTTCCACAATCTTCTTTCCCTCTCTCTCTCTCTCTCTCTCTCTCTCTTTGTTTTTTATATGTATATGTGATTGTAATAAACATATGAAACGCGTCAATATAATGATTTGAGCGTGCGAACTTTCTTTTCCTCTAAAGGTTGTTTCACATGCTGCGATTTTCGTCCGAAATCGGTGCGATTTCCAGTAAATGTGCGATTAGAATCGCAGTCGCACTGTCGCAGCGGCTCTGCGACTGGTTTCCACCAAGTTGGTATTTTGTCGCAGAGTCGGTGCGATCGCTTCATCATCAATCAGCCGTTCATTACCCAGCTGTCATCCGCGATAGTGGCGTATTCGAAAATAAATTTAGACACCTTAAAGCTTTTGGTTAAATGCTGAATTATTAAAATTTTCTAGTTAAATATTGTATTCGTAAAACAATTGTGTTTATTAAGATGTTTTTGTTGCATTTTAGGCAAAGTTAAACGCGTCGCGTCCGTGTCCGAACAGCCGGTCGCGCCGACAGAAATCGCGTGGTTGTTGGAGCATGTGAAACCAAACATTGCGATCACACTCGCTGCGTCGGCTGTCGCACCGATTTTTTTCGCAGCAGTTTCTGCGTGTGAAACAGGCTTTAAGTTGTAACGCAAACGCCAACTTCCGTTTTAGCGGATTTTTTTATGGGAGTGTGTGGGTGTGGGGGGGGGGGGGGTCGTCGTGTGCTGATTTTTGTTCTCGGCATGCTTTGTAAAAGAGTAGTTGCGTAAGAAATTTTTTTTCTCGCATCTTGACTCGCGTCACTTTTCCAAGTTGCTCATGAAGCGAGGCAATATTTCAGATAGTGAAGATAAACGTGCTTTAGTACCTTGACTTTTCGTTTACATAAACCTCAGTGAGCGTGCTAAAACATCAATGATCACTTATAGGATGTTAAAACACTGTATATCTGCATGCTGGGCACACAAGCTGCAAGATCTATAAAAAAACGAATTGAAATATATATGTGTTTTTGTGTCCTGAGTTTGTGTGGCCCCGTTTGATATTTGTACAACGAACAGCCTGCTATATAAAAGTACCAACACACTCGCCCGGGTCTTTTTTTTTTTCCTCATACCAATTTACATTCGTTAAAATCTCTTGAACTTTATTGAAAGCTTGTGCCGGTTACGCAAAAAAAAAACAACTAGGAAAGTGTTTACGTAAACTCAATCCGAAAGACGCCTCAACAGCAAATGCACAAAGAAAAGTTTAAACCTCATGAAATACTGCTTCCAGGGTCTTAGACGGTGAAAGAGGTCGTGTCTGAATATGTCATCCTTTATTATGTTTTTGCTTCCTCCATGAAAACTTCGCAGAATAGCCTTTTGGATGGATTTGGATGTTGCTTCATGAAAATAAAAAAATTAAATTAAATCTACATTCAAATTCCGTTGGTATACTTTTGGTTTATTGTCTCCTTCAGTCACGTCCCAATTAGATAAAGACGCCTCGAGAGATCTTCAGTGCAGTGCAGCCCTTAAGCAGTAAGCGAAAAGTGAACAACAACTCTAGGTAAAGCGAGAAATGGCTCGAACTGCCAAAACAACTGGAAAGCTCTCTTGGCAGTATGTATTTTTTTGTTGCGGGCGGACAGCTTTGCCGAGGGCGGCAGAATCTGTATGCGTCTGTTCGTGGCACGACGCTTTTTTATATTTCTTTGCTCTAGACTGAGTGCGTGAAAGAGCATCTCTTGTCCCGAGCTTTTACCTTTGACAGGTGCCACAACGCCATTTTGGTACTCGATATTTTCTTTTTTTCTGCAATCCCAAGCTGTCGTTATTGGGCATAACAAAGAGCAGTGCCGAAGATGAAAGACCCGATGTACCCTCGCTTTACCCAACGAACATTTTCTGGTCCCGGACAGAGTTTATTCCCCAGACGACGAAAGTCCATCTCGGACGCATGACTTCGTCAACACCTCTCGCGAGATCAATTGCCTCTAAATGACTCGAGAAGTAAACCTGAACGAGGATACCAGTTTAGCATCAGATATCTGGATGCAACTATATCACAAAGATAAGAGATGCGGTCGAAGCGAATAAATAAGGAATGTAAATAAAACATCGTAATCCAATCGGCGAAAAAAAAGTATGGTCACTGGCAGTGTAAGAAACGCAGGAGCGTGGCTTTTTATGCTAATCGCACGTCTTGCTTTCTGATTGGTTCTTGGCTAATTTCGCTACAGATGGGACCCTTTTTTCCTTCGTAATTTTTCTATTAGAAGAAAACAAATTTCGCGAAATATTTACGCCAACAGACGCAATATAGGTGGAGGTCATCGGCTGCTCTAAGCCCCACCCACAAATCAGTTGTCCCGCCAATTACTACAGAATTGGCTCGGCTGCTTGGTCGAACACGCTAACAAGCCTGGTGTCTCCCTTTCCCGACATCCGGCGCGTCTATAGTCCGATGCAACACAAGAAGGTAGGGCGAGGAAAAGGGTGGGCTGGAGAAGGAGGAAGCAGGTGGAACACTGAAGAGAGAGAGGAAACCCCCTCCTCTTTCCAGTGTTACGCCTGCTTCCTCCTCCCCGGCCTTCCTTTCCCTCGCCATACCGTCTTGAGTTGCAACGGACTATTGTCTGGCGTCTGACAACGCCTGCTAGTTGTGCGAGCAGACGCGCGGCAGCTTCCGGCATCGTCGTCTATTTCACCACCGTAAATCGTCGTCTGCAATGCCCGAAGGACGCGGACATGAACGCTGCCCCTCGGCGTCCGTTTTCACCTTCGTTCGTATGCCATTCCGCCCCCACCTAAAACCTTTCGTGACGCTCGCAAGACTCAACCATAAAAGCGGAGTTCTAGCGTTCCATCAAACGCGGGAGACGGTTCAATACAAGCGTCCGTCAGCGTCTCTCGATGTGCGTTAAAAGCGACCGAGATGACTAAAAAAGCATCAAGTGCTTTCTTTAGTCCTCCCGGTTTATATATAATATATACCGCTTTAAAATTTGTTATAAATAGATTTTAGGGCCTTTTCATGGCGCTGTGAGCCCAAGATGCTTGTATTCTAGGTGGCGCAAGCCGCCACCCAATTCAAGAAGCTCATCCATATCTATACATTCAATCCGCTTGCTTTTTGGGTTCAATGGTGAAACGCAATTAAACTCTCCGGCGTTACATGTGCTGACGTGCACTTTAATTGCCGTTCGTAATGTGCACTGAAGTCGTGCGTGCTATTAAAAAAAACACTTTGGTTGATTTTGGTTTACGGTGGAATAAAAGAAAGGTTGTCTAAACAGCGCCACCTCACCACGGAGCAACTTTGGTGACGATTCGCTCGCAGTTTTTTACAAACGCTGTGGGATGGCGCAGCAAGTAAAGGACCGATGAGAGGCAATCGAGGAGCCGTCCTTGTTCGTAGACACGTTTACAAGGCCACGCGGCACGCGACCGCGCCTACGTGAAGGCCCCAAAGATCCGCGTAGCCCGAGCAAAGTTTTGGCGTTTCGGCTAGTCTTGCGGACTAAGCTTGCTATACTCCGTTGCAACCTAAGAACGAAGGGCGAGCGTAACACGGGCCGGAGAGGAGGAAGCAGACGGAACGCTAAGAGAGAAGGAGGTTTCCCCTCTCTTCTCCAGCGTTCCGTCTGCTTCCTCCTCCCCGGCACGTCTTACCCTCGCCCTTCGTTCATAGGTTGCAACAGACTATAGTTGCCGAACGAAGCTGAAAGTAACGAAGAGCTCGGGATTTGTTTAAATCAACACTAACGATAGAGCGACCCAAAAAGAAAGTAAGTACATTCGTGTACGTGTTGCAATGAGGACTATTTTCGCACCAAAGAAGGCGTCCTTTGTTTTGCGTGATGAATGGGGCTGCGAGTGCCCGTGTCAGCTGGCCAACGGAGGTCTCTTCGCAAACCACTGCAAAGACCAACGCAGAGATTACACGATTTGGGACGCCAGAAGCGTTGTTGTAGAAACAAACCGCCCTTCATTTGAATTGCAAACAAAGCGCACTAGGCCTTGTCGCATCCTCCGGGGGCATTCACTAGTACGACCTGTACCGTTTAAGCCGTCCCAAAATTTCCCGGCCGAGGAGAATATTTTAAACGACTGAAGCGAATCCCAACCGTGCATAGCCACGGTCTATTCATATGCCATGGCCCGCGGTGTTCGCATCGCCGCCTGTGTATTATGAACTGGGTTTGTGCTAATCCCCGCTGCGGTCCGTCGTAACATAACCGAAGCTTTACGGGGAGTCTCCCTACCTCGACGTGGCGACATCCCAATCGAATGCAGCCGACTCGGCGATTTGGCCCGAGATCGACGCCGAACGTCCTTCGAAGCATTGACCGTGGACTCGACGCCCGGCCGACGGCTGACCCACTCTCGTGTCCCATACCGGTCTCCGCTCGATCGCACTGTGATGACGTCATAATGGCGCGCGTGCATGGGCCTTAGTTTATTCTAGGCGGTATAAGCCCTTTTAAAAATTCAGGTGATCAAAAATAAGTTTCACTTTCGACACCAACTAATGGCGGTCGTGAAATGGTATCTCATTGGGCACCATCACTTTCGCACGCGTCAATGGCAGATGAGATTTGGTTCTTCGATCACCCCGTAATTCTTTCTTTATCTGTTTCAGTTTCGATTGTGTGAACGTAAGGACTGACAAGAACAAAGCGGCGACCCAGTGGCCTCCTTGTTTAAATTTCTGCCATCAAAAGGATTTAGAGTCAAATTTGAGCAGCCAAGAAATTGATTGGATCACACTCCGAAATAAACGCTCATGCGCCCGTTGTGTCGAATTCCTGCGTTGTGCTGATACTGGCGTCTAAAACGCACGGGACTCATATGTCCTCCGCTTGGTACTATCTTCAACTTGTTCCTTCATCAGCCTCAAAGAATGCCGCCATTAGTTTTGCATACAGATGCCGTACACTAAGAGGATGATAGTGCTCAAAGTTGCCAGACTGAATTTCGAAAAGGGTCTGTTGTGTAGAGTCAGAAACATGAACTTGAAGCTTTGAACTTCCGGAAAATAAGAGCGGACTATTTATTTATCTTCTTCTTTCAGGAAGCTTCCTTTCTGCTTACCGTGATGCACCCACGGCGCTCAGCCGCGCGTCAGCTGAATCCTGTTCACAAATTGGATATGAGTTCGGCGTCATCACTCGCTCCGTAACAATCAATCTGACGCCGAATTTGGAAGTACGCGGCCGTGACCAGTCCGCCCTTGCCGGGAGGAGACGGAAGATGTCACCCAAAAACGTCGGCAGATCTATGATCGCTAGTTAACGATGGTATGGCAATTTGCTAAACATAACCATGTCTTCGGCTTTATAGAAACCTTTATCTGTCATTGTGCGCTGGTTGTAGACATAAATGTCGAAGCATAATTCAACTTACAAGTTTTCGACCTCTTACTTCTATTGTGTGCGATATGTAAAATCTGATAAAATATAGTTCATGAAACAGCAACCACAAACAAAACAAAAAACGCGCTTCAAAAAATAATAAAAGGTTGTTAAAATCCGGGTTCACTTTACTAGAAAACAATGTTCATTTGTTTTTGAAGAATGGATGTAAAAATTTAATTAAATGTGACCTAAAAATAGATGCGCAGCATAATCCAGTATCGCGTATAATGGTCAGCGCTTCTCCGGTTGAATTCGCTTCTTTATAATAATTCGTAACGATAAATATGAAGTACGTTCTATGTCGAGCTATATACAAGTCTCTGCTGAGCGGCACATATGCATCGCATTAAAGAACTACTCAAAACACGAAAGTACTCGGAGCTGGCAAGGAGAACTTCAAAAGAGACCGTCCGGAAGATTCGGGGTAGTTATTAACGTTTTGCTAAGAGACTTAAATAACTCGCCAGTAAAACATCCGCTGCCACTCGCAAGCACTTTAAGCTTTCTTTTTTTTTACTTTTTAAGGGAAGTTAATTTTATATATTTATTAGAATACGCACGCCGTGATATAAACAAAACAAAAAAATAATTGGCAGCGGCCTTTATCTCTGAAATATTTTAATACAAATGGAATTTATAATTTAAAGAGCGATCTTTTATATTTGTTTAAAATACATCAAAAGAATCCTCTCGGGGGAGCGAATAATAACACTTTGTTCATGAATCGCCATCACCCTCTTCTATAGACCGTATAAGAATATTCACTTGGGCTAGTTGGTGATACATTGTGACGACTAAAAGCAAGTGAAGAAATTAGAGGATGGTGCGTATCCACTGATGCTCATCAAAGGAGTGGCCAAAAGATTATTGCGAGAACTTTGGGAGGAGAAAGAGTGGTGGTAAGCCCAGAAATAATGTTAGACCATAGCCGAAGTCTAAAGAAAGTGGGAGAAAAAATTAGACGTTTACAAATCTCTGTAATGCGAAATTAGAGCGCGGCTCTTCAGGAGTAGGATGGAGGCTACGGAGGGGAGGGTATTCCCCTCCTCCTTTTCTGTAACCTCCCCTCCTCCTTCTTTCATCCTCCTCCTCCCCCCTCCTCCTCCACCTCTCCTCTCATCCTCCTCCATACCTTCCCCTCCTCCTCTTGCGTACCCTCCCATCCCCATCCTCCGGACCCTCCCCTCCTCCTCTAGGCCATCCCTTCCTCCCACAGTTCCCCCGCTAAATTTAGATGGAAAATTGACGCCACGTGACCTCAACGCCAATTCAGTTTCCCCTTGCTAAATCCAGCGGGGAAAATGACGTCACATGACTTCGTGTCACGTCACCCATGAACAAATTAATATCCTCTGTTAGATTTAGCGGAAAAACTGACTTCACGTGACCTCAACACCAATTCCATTTCCCGCTACATTTAGCGGGTGGTCACGCCGACGGCGACGCCGCCATACGCGGAAACGGGCGCCGAAGAGCTTCGCTCTAAAACATGGGTTTCCGATACTACTCTCAGCGCCTCAGAAATTAGAAATTGGGTGAACTGTGTGCAAGAATGGAGCCGGAGAATCTGGGGGTGGGTGTCTGCAAGATAACTTATCTTACACACACACAGCCCCAGATAGATAAGCCTTAGATAAGGCATGTGACTAGATTTGTAGAATACAAGGGAGGGGCGGCTTACAAAGCAAATTGTTGTGTGTTTGTTTATACAGCCGGAAGTTAATCTACCTCAGTGGGCGTCTGGTGTCAAAGCTGTATAGATGAGCAATTTAGCCAGTGCGGTACCACCGCTAGCCTGGGGTCTTTAACGCGCACCACGCAGCAGTGATACACGACCGCACGCCGGTACGATGCTCATCAAGATCGAAACGGGCAGGACATCACTGGGTCCTGCAGCGCGCCCTTTGCTCCACGTACTCCGAGCTGGTGTGCGCTAGACCACTCGGCCACCGATCCCCCGGGTGGTTTACAGGATACCTTTAACTTGTGGGAGATCGTCGCCCGCGGGTGATTTGGCGGTGCACTGCAATAGAAGTGATTGTGTCCCAAAGTTTCAGGAACCAATTATCTTGAGCCGTAACCGAAACAAAGTGACATGGGAAATTTCAGAAGCGTATCTTATAAAGAAGCGCGGTCATGGTACAAACGTTAACGTCCCATTGATTGCCCTCTGTGATTCAGAAGAGGCGGTACTTACAACCCTTTGATAGGCCAAGCTAGTAAGAATAAAGGTAGATTAGTAGGACGATGTGCGTACATGACATGGTGTTTTGTTGATAAGGCATATAAGTTATTTTTCTTGTTCGATCAGTTATTATACATCAGTTGCGAGTGAGCTCTTGGTGTGTGCGTGCGTTCTTCTACTGGTCCTCGTCTTTTTAGCGCATTTAATAGTCACTTCTCTAGACCGTTTTACTGGAAGAGGGCAAGAGAGAAAGCGGGAAAGGGCTGCCGGTGCTTTTCCTCTTGCTGGGTACTTACGAACGAGCGGGAGACCCGGATGAACCCGTTGGATACGTGCGTTACTCCAAGTTCACTTGATTTCTTAGCGCTTTCTTCTATTTCTTTGCTTTCAGATTTAATTAAAGTTAGCGCATTCAATGATAACAGCCTCCTGGTCATTGGTACACCATTGTTCAATAATAGGCTGCATGAGTAACAACCGAAAGTGCAGAATATTATCGGAGGACGTATGCGCGCAGGGGATCCCTCAAGGCAACCGCGGCTGCATTGTCTTCTAACTCCATCGCTCTCCAAATTGCGAAGATTTCCTCCGACGGCAGTGGGTTGCGTTCGTCAATCGAAAAGACTTTTCCCTGACGCCACCCTCCAGTGTGATCGGAACGTTTTGTGAATGAAGCGCGCACCAAGCTTAACGCTGTACCATCGATGAACATGGGCTACGCTCGCAAGGTGCGTGCAGTTGTCTCGTGAGATTAGCTGTTTCAGCTTGTAAGTTTTCGTAACTCAATTTGTCTTAATGCTGATATTTTTCAGTGGTGACATGGACTCGATTTTATCATCTAAAACGCTTAGTTCAAGGCTCCTTTCCGCCACCGGGTGTGGCTGGAAATTGTCGAAAAGTTAGTTCTATCGGTTTTCCTGAATCACGATCTTCTACTCTATACCAGAGAGCCGTGAATTTAAGTTGACCACAAGGCGACTGGATCCTTTTTACTGCGAAATCATTAACTGTCCCATGGAACGAGCCGACGTCATCAGCCGCGCCAGACGGCAGACAAATTCCCGAGGCCGCGATCTAAGGCATCAAAGCTTTGAAACGACGCAAAAAAAAATTTGCAAAACGGCACAAATATGAAGCCGACGCGCGTCAGTTTCAATTAGTGCCACCCCATGGCGCTGCGTGCCCGCGCCGGAGCAGAAACGGCCGAGGCGCTGAGAGGATCAGAAGTGGCCATCGGTGCCGTGGGGATCAGAAGTGGCTGCGGCGCGAAGAACGACATTCATGCTTTTGCATTCACAACTCATAAGAAGTGCTTAAGTATACCTCGAGCCTTTTATTTTGAAAATTAGTACATAACGTAGCTGGAAAGAAAACTTCATTTATTATGCTCAAATAGGCTTGTGTATCGCTTCCGAATCGTTCAATCATTGATCGACTCGCTCCCACAGTGGGCTCATCTCGACTTTGCTGTTTACAGTTCTCGACAAAGGACACACTCATCAACACGGGATTCTCAATTAAAACATTTATAAACATTTGCAAGCCGGAGGCCTTCGATCGTTCCCTGCATTCTTCTTACTTCGCGCGTCCTTGTTCACATTATATTTAATTGTTGTGGACGAAACAAAACTCGAAAAGTATTCTCAGTATACTCCGTCTGAAATGACAAAAAAACCTGAAATAAAATTCAATCGCTGTTCATGGATGCAATATTTTGTGTACTCATCTCCGATTTCTATCGGTGGCGCGTTCAGTGCCGCACTGGCAGTTGCCATAATGCGGTGCAAGAAACGTACCCAATGAGTTGAAAAACGCCATCCGCGGAACACAAGAACACAAGATGTGCTCTAAGTCGGATACCCAGCACTTTGGAGCGGCCAACCAGCACACCCAACGTGGTAGCGGCGCCCAGAAGAGCACTTTCGCTAACGTTTCTAACCATTCAGCATGACCGCGGAACCTGACGCTCGCTAGATGGCGCTATAGTTCGCATAACCTCATACCAGTGCGCAACTGACGTACCCTCGACCCGCGGTGCATTTTTGGATTGCCTGCTGACACAGGGTATGCAACCGCCAAGGTCAAGATTACTAGAACAACTCAGTTGAAGCTGACATAGAGCCTGCTTTGAAAAAGTTATTCCGATCTCTACTCGAAAACCAAACTATAGGCGATCGCAACGCTGCCATTTCTCCCGCAGTGGAAACTCCGGGAACTGCATAGCTGCACCTATTGGTTCAGGTTGAGTCGCGCAAAGGGCCGGTGGCGCCATCTTGCCACTTTCACGTTTTGGCTCGTCGCCAAAGGGCGGCGCTGTTACCGTATCCAGTTTGGTCTTGGCGGACGCCAGCGGTCTTGGTTTCAAGGGTGAGTTTCTTCAGTGTTCCAGTAACGTTGGCCAACGGTATAGCCGAAAAGGCCTAGAAACGAACGTCGTGAGTTAGTTCGGAGATATTTTTACGGCGTTACAATTTCCGGAAATCTACGGTTGTCAGTCTATTACTGCGTCGTCAGCATCGTCATTCCGAGCGCCCTGTGTAGATTGCAGCGATTAGCTCTGCCAAGTGCTTTGCGGAAAAGTAGTCGCTCCAGACTTCCTAGTGTGTATGCGCGGACGCACGCATGGACCGACAAAATTTGAGATGATAGTGTTTTGTTATAAATTATAAATTATAATGCATTCCACGCATTTTTCTTTAAACAGGCTAGTTATTTATAAGACTGGTGTGGATTTTAGTTTGTCTTTTTATTTTAAGTTGCCGTTTTTGTGTGCCAGTGAAAAGCAGCCAGCCTGTTCCGTTATTTAAAACGAAACTCTTGCAGTAATTGCCAGTGCCGAGTCTCAGCATAAGTCCTTCTTAAATTTAAGTAAGGCACGCTTCTCGCGGATTAAGTTATTCGCTATTGATTCGTGTTTTCCCCGCGTCTAAATTAAGGGTACTAAGGAGATTAAAAAAAAAAACGTCAAGCGGCATTTACTCGCGATATGGCGAAACTATTCGTCGAGGGATTTTCCGGGTTCAGGTTAGCGTGGATTAACTGCTTTGATGCGCGGAACACAAGGAGCAGGCAAACGCGCACGGGCGTACAGTTTGCGCACACAAACTGATGCATAATAATGCACAATCTTAAATTTAAATACGGCGAGACGCGTAACTCTTTTCGTTAATTCCCATTTACTTTCCAATGTAAGGTAAAACCGCCCTTTCTTCGATTCCATCACGTTTTCCCTGAGGAGCTTGAAAACATAAAAAAAGACTGTAGCCGTACCTTCAAGGGCGGTGTAACAATATTCAACTGGAATGTTTTGTAACTTCACACGGGTTTACTGGCATTAGTGGGACTCATGGATACTCGCACGCAACGCCACTGGCCAGGAACTCCTTTTTGGCGGTGCAGTTTCAAGGACAAAAGCGAGCGTTTTTATTCAATCTTTCCTTCGCAAAACTTGATGACGTAGTTGGGCGGCGGCAGTACCGCCCAGTGCCGATTTTTTGAATGCCGCTAATAGATCGGACCCGAGCATTGCGGGGGCACTCGATTTGGACTCGTGAGAATTGATAGCTCGAGAAGCATTCAGGTAGTGGCTCGTGTCCAATCACTGCAATGACGACAATAGCTGAACCGTATAAATGTTTTTAACAACTCAGCACGTGTTCTGTGCCTTGCCAACCCCATCGCGTGGCTATGATCAACATTGGCGGCATAAAATTGGCTCCAGATCACGTGGACGCGCTTGTTCTGGCTGCGAGTTGAGGGGGGGGGGGGTAAGAAACACAGCTAGTTTTTATTTTTTTATTTCTGCGACTTCGATTGCGTGTAGAGAAAATCAGCAGAACCCATCCTTTGGGAATGATTATCTACGTTAATGCGAATAGCATCAAACGGTGCGGAGTTATGCGCGTTCGTCAGGTGGCCGGCACACTCTAGATACGCCAGCCCACTCTTGAGGCGATTCTAAATTTGTTGACACTTTCACAGCCCTGCGCACGATCTCCGCAGCCCAGCACGTGCGTTTGTGTCACTAGGAAGGCGAGCAAAGCACGCGCCATACGCACAAACACTCAAAATGGTACCGACCAGACTTTCTGGCGTCTCAGCTAGTCTCAACCAACGGTACTCTAAACGGTTGTTTATATCTTTACCATAAGACGCGCTTTACAGCGCTGTCACAGCTACCGGTGCGCGCGCGTTCCATGCACGAGGGCTCATTCCGCTCTCGTGAGGCTGAGCACGGCCGCTACATCACCCTCTCCCGAGCGGTTCAACGGTTCGAATCCCAGCCGGCGCCGGTCTTTTTTTAATGCGATATTAATGCGAATATTAATGCGAATAGCATTCTTTGGATACTTCACGCACTTTTCGTCTATGTATCTATCTATCTACTTCTATCTAGTCTATCTTCGGCTATCTGACCTCATTACGCCGCGGGTCGATAAATGAACATAACAGTAAGACCGGCGCCGGCGGCGTCATTCGAACCAGTTGACCGCTTTGATCAATGCGGGCAGACGCACTGCTAACCACACAGAGCTATGAAGGCAGTCATTCAGCGCACTCTAGACACTTGTTCTATATCTTCTAAGCCATCGACGCGCAGTTGCGGCATGGCACGCACTGGGCGTGCATTGCCGCTCAGTCGTGAGGCTCTGAAGCACAAGGCCGCTACCATCACATCCTCTCTGCACGAGCGTTCGGGCAGAGGTGCATGATGACTAGGGGCCGTGCTAAGCTCTCACGAGGCAGGAAGGCCGCTCGATGCTGGACGCTGCGTTGTCACTTCTCAGCTTGTTGACAGCGCTGCAATGGAGGCGCGTTCACTGATGGTAAATATATCAAAGGCAGCCGATTTAAGGTTTACCGTTAGGTTGAACCAGCTGAGACGCCAGAAATGCTGGTCGGTACCATTTTGACGTGTTGTGTGCGCCTATGGCGCTGTGCTTTGCTCGCCTTCTAAGTGACACAAACGCGCGTGCTGGGCTGCGGAGATCGTGCGCAGGGCTGTGGAAGTGTCAACAAATTTAGAATCGCCTCAGAGTGGGCTGGCGTATCTCAGAGTGTGCCGGCCACCTGACGAACGCGCATAACTCGCACCGTTTGATGCTATTCGCATTAACGTAGATAATCATTCCCAAAGGATAGGTTCTGCTGATTTTTATATTATCGACCCGCGGCTAAGAGGTTAGATAGCCAGATAGATAGATAGATACATAGACGAAAAGTGCGTGAAGTAGCCAAAGAATGCTATTCGCATTAAAAACGAACGGGTGTTTCACAGGTCATAAACGTCAGGGATCCATTCTAAGCGGTATTTGCGCAAAGTACAAAAAATCTTCGCATCGCCCCTTTAATACGTTTTTTGTTTTCTTTTTCTGGCGGATTTGGTTTTTGAGATTTATTCGCCGTGTGAATACATATTATAAGCTGTCAGGGACCACAGCAGTTGAAACAAGATAGACAGGTAATAAGCGAGTTTAAGAATATTTAAGTGACGAATCGTGGCGAACATTATAAGGGTTAATATGTGAGCTTGGTTATTCACTAGGACCCTGGTATCGTTCGCTGCGATTGGCTGTCTCCATGCCCTGCAGAAAATTGAATTTGGAGACCTTTCTTTAAAATGGTAGATGCGAGCTACGCTACTCTATTTCGAGTGATGACAGCCACCAGACGAAATTCCGAAGCGGCCCACACGTTCTTCTGGACGTCCTCTGGAAAACTACACTTACGGAACGCTCGTCTTCATTTGCGAGCGCCCCACCTAATACATACCAGAGGAGAATAGATATACAAAGAACAAAGCTGGCAGCAAACGGAACGTCGATCGAACATTCGTCTCCCCCCCCCCCCGTATCTTTGCATTTACGTAGGGATTGCGAACTACAGCCTCGATGGTACCGCCCTTCCTATTTTTACCTCGCTTTCATTTTTTATGGGGCTGGCGCTGCATGCAGTGAAACTCTTTTATCTTGCCGCCGTTGTCGAGATGGCACGGATCACTTTCATTTTGTTCTTTTTTTTCTTCCTCATTTTGCGTCGTTTTTATTTTTGCTGTCTTTTTCTTTTTTTTTATTACTATTGATCTGTTGTGAGACCGTTTCAGTCTGGAACGGATCGCTGTAATGAGAGCCGATGCAGAAGCTGACGGGCGAGCCAGCGCGGCTGATGGTCCAGGATGCGACCGTTCTAATACGTACGGATTCCCATATCCCGTACGTCGAAAACAAAGGGTAAAATCGGAGGACAATGCATTTTTTTACATTGTCTACAACTGCTTTATGTTTAGTTTATTCTATTCGTATTGTTGTATTTTAACTCGTTTATATTTCATTATTTCTCTCCTCGTACCACCTTTCTTTCCTCGTTTGCACTTCGTCGCGCACGAGTTTTCTTTTAATTATATTCGTATTTTCGTTCTTGGTTTACTTCGCATTTACACTTGAATTTTAGTTTTCTTTTCGCAATCCCCGGTTGTGCAATCTACCACCCAAATAATCGCTTGCGCTTCTTCATTTTTTCCTTCCGCTGTTATTACGGCAGGTAGTTCTACTTCCAACGACGGGAATGATGGGCCTTTAACTTGTTTCTTTATATTTTAGGGAATGTTCGATAGTATTTTACGACGAAAGCGTCTTATAATCACGTCCCTTATAGTCACAGTTTCATTACAGTAACAGTTTTGCAGTTATCAAGGTTGGGTTTACTGTTTAACAAAAACAAACCCGGTCTAATCACAATCCGTTTATGATTACACCTTTCCCTGCAACGGCCCCGGCGATGACTATAACGGGCTTCTACTGCGCCTTGGTATATTAAGAAAGCAAAATAAAGTAAAAGATGTCTTATCTTAATGTTGGCCCCATTTACTGCGACTTTTCCGACGCCTTTTTCTTCTCTTTCTTTTACTTTTTTTTTCTCCGTCTTTCTGAATCGTGTTCTTCTTCGATCAATCTTACGCCTTCGATTTTTTTGCACTTTTTACTTGCTTCATTTTTTGCTATCACATTTGCCTCTTTTCTCGCCGTTGTTTCTTGTCATTACTTTATCATTTTAGTTCACCTTCGAGAAATTGTCGGTTCTTTGGGAGCCATCTCACGCTCGGCCTTAATTTGTTTCCTTGGGCGGCGAGGGAGGGCGTACTCTCGCCGGTGCCTCGATCCGACCACGCACGGCGCGCGAGTCATTATTATTGTGACAAAACGTCTTTCAGGCACGTCGCCGCAAAAACTTACGGATCGTTCATTTTTTTATTTGTTGCTGTTTTGAACCGGGCATTTGGTGCGAAGGAGATAGCGTTCTGAAACTTTATGCTTCTCGTCATTGCTGACACAAACACAAAATAGAGAATATTCGTGAAATTATGATAGTACGCACCGTTATCGCTGATGTAGATATTTATTCACGACTGGCGGAAGCATCATGGGCATTTATTCTAAATCCTCAGCTTATTGAAAAGGGCACACTTTGTTGTAGGCCTATATATTCATGTTTTCAAGAAAAAATATATGTTTTCGCTTTTTCCTTTGCGTTCGGGCGTACCTTTTCTTCTTTTCTTTTTTAACCATTTGTTTTTTTAATATTCACGTCTTTAGGATGATATTGCTGACGCTCCTGCCCTACTGAGAAAAATATTAATGTATACGGTTTGTCTGATAAACGTATCACAACTTTTATAAATTATATAGAGGCGTATTTGATTGTTCTTATATGATCCTATATGTTCCCACATGTCTATTGAACTTATTTATTTATTTCTTTATTTTACTAGGGTAGTTTCATTTAAGAATTCAAATTTCTTTTACATCGCTGTCTGTATTTTAAAAGTGTTGCAGTATGCGGACTGAGCACATGGCGCTTTTCTCTGTGACGCTGAAGCTAAGGAGCAAGGTTTTACATATTGAGGTCTGGGATGATTTATTCAAGCTCGACAGCTAGAAAAAAAATTCTCGTGAAAAACAGCTCCGAAAGTACGCAGATTTCATGACTAATTTGCGTTCCCTTTTTTTTATCTCTCTTTTTTGAGTAGAGAAATCGAGATATCAGCTGAACCATAGTTGTCGAGGATGGCATGTGAACAAGAAGCAAAGTGCCTTTTATAAAGTGAAAAAGATATTGTATACTCAAAGTATCACTTCACGATGAAAACTTACTCATCAGGCTTCAAATTACGATTGCGCCATATTACTAAGGCCAAACGACATGCGGACGAATTAAAATAGGCCAAAAGGCATAGTGACAGCTGTTTTGGAGATGTCATCTTCAGCTACCGAAATTTGATGGTAGGTTCGGGTGAGATCAGTCTTCGAGAAGGTGGTAGAGCCTCGAAGATGGGTGGTGAAATTTTGGATGTTGGAGAGCAGGTACCGGTTTGGAACGGTGTTTTTGTTCAGAGTGCGGTAATCTCCGGATGGTTGCCAATTACCTTTCTTCTTGGAACCTTGTATAACAGAGTTGCCCAACTGCTACAAGGGGCGTTAATAAAATTCGTATTATCGGCACAAAAAAATTAAAAAAAAACGGAACAAAACAAGCATCAACATGAGCGCCCGTCCCTCTAGTTTCCGGACAATATAAACATCGCATGCTATAGTAGCTCGGAACGCCGCTAGGGAGTCGAAACAAAAATGGCACCGCCCGTCGGTACCGAGCATATGCAGTGATCCGCTTGTTTTTTTTTTTTTTCATTTGAAGGAAAGCAATGACAAG
The DNA here is from genome assembly GCA_037355805.1 of Ixodes ricinus. NCBI lineage: Eukaryota > Metazoa > Arthropoda > Arachnida > Ixodida > Ixodidae > Ixodes > Ixodes ricinus. The sequence goes on from JAZHYW010004456.1 coordinate 49,852, forward strand.
GATATTCATTCCAATCTGAGAGCGTTGTTCGGGGGCAACACCCCAGTTTGTGACACTTTGGTTAAATGGCGAAGACGCTTCCAGTGTGGCCAAATAAGAGGAAAGCATTTTAAGGACGGTGACCAAGTGATTGCTGAAGTGGAGCGATTCCTGAACACTCAGAACGAGGAGTTCTATAACAATGGCCTCCGGCCTGTGCTGCATCGCTGGAAAATATGGGTACCTTTTGGTGGCGAACATGTAGACAAAGTCTCAACTTCTACTCGAGTTTGATTGCTGAATTTCTATTTCTTCGTGACAATAATACGAACTTTATGAACGCCCCTCGTAGATGATGGTCGTATTATTCCGAGCTCGAGCATATAGTCGAACTCGGCCTGAGCAATATGGAGCTCCTCCGGAGCTAAACGACGTGAGCGGAAGAGAACCGGGGGACCTGTTGTTGGTATGTGATGTGTGACATCATGTTTAACAGGCTTAGTCCAGTCGGGAGGTCGCGTAAGTGAGGAAAACTCAAAGAGCAGTGCTTAGAAAGGGCCTTGCACTTTAGTGCATGTGGAGGCGAACACCAGAGTTACCGTCATGGCAAATCCTTGTATGCAGAGATGGGTCATCGAGTCGAGAAGGCGTTTCTACTTGACGTCGACTAGCAGCGAATGGTGCTCGAAAAAGTCTGCGTCAAGGATGGCTTGACTGACGTCAGCCACCAGGATTATCCGCCGAAAAACTCGTCGAAGGCCAAGATTCACCGAAAGTGAACGTTCCGCGTACACGGGAATGGACGTGCCTTTCACAGCTTGTAGAAATCAAATAGGCTAACATGAACGGTCGGCACGTGTCGCGGGAACGGCGCTGATCTCGGCACCCGTGTCGACGAGTATAGGCGGTTCCCGGTGGCTCTGTCGGTCACGTAGAAGAGGCGACTCTCTCGTAGGCTAGGACCACTTGTCGCCTCTAGTTGTTGGCCGGCAGGTTTACCGGTTATGCGCAGCGGCGCTGGCAGCGGCGTGCATCGGGACCGAAACGGCGGTGCTAGTAGCAGAGACCTGATGAGAGATTTCTTGTCAAGCTGTCGCTGTCAGTTCGGCGTAATGAAAAGAGCCGTCGTCGGCTGGACGAGCGCACGGAGTCTTGACGTCTTGTCGCAGCAACGACGACTTGCTCGAGACGTTGGCAAAACTGGTCAACGTATCCTTGGGACAAGTCTGGGTTTTCGACGTCTTGTGCCATGATGGGGGCATTGCCTGCCGACTGAGTGGTTGAGGTGACGATGTTAGCGGAGGACGGGGTCGAGACCTCCATGACCGCGTCAGCCAAACCGGCGAGTCCCGCAAGGATGTGGGGCGCGGCTGCTGCAAGTACCATCTGGACGTTCGGTGGCAGTCGCTGGAGAAACAGTTATCGGGTAGAACGTCGTCGATTGTGTCAGCACGTTCTTTCAGAAGCTGAGTCATTCGACGCAGCAGCTGTGAGGGACGTCGGTCCCCGAGTTCATCCGCGGAGAGCAGTTGCCGCCAGCGGGAACGTTCAGAGGCTTCAGTTCTATGCCGCAGAGCCGCCTTCAACTGGTCGAAGTTGGCGACGGGTTGGAAAGCCCGTCGTACACTTCGTCATTTGCAGTTGGGGAGAGAGCAGAGACGACGTGATGGGTTTGCGTCCCTGGCTTGTGATATGCTCCGCTCACCGTTCCGGCCGAACTCTTCAGCAACGAGCCGCCTGGGGAATATATGTCTACCTGGTGGAACTGTGACTCCGCCTGAAGAAACCAAACTCGCGGGTTGCGGTCCCAGTACGGCGGGAGCCAAACCGCAACAGTCACGACTGAAGCTGGAGTCGAGACCGGTGGTTGCATGCTTGGAGAATTGTCCGGGTCACCACTTGTAACGAGAAAGAAAAAAAAAAGAAAAAAAAGAAAACACAGCTGGCCGGTTTACGTTTTTTGGTGTTCTCTGTCTCGAGGTGCGTGAGTATCACGCTCCCAAAGGTATCAGCTTTTATTTCTTTTATCTGTTATTGTGTGCCTGGGCCACTACAATATCGTCGTTTAGCAGTACGTCTAGTCTGTTAAGCCAGATGCACCAGTCACCTAGCAGTGTTTGGAGCATATAATGTTGTTGTTGTTGTTTTTTTGTTGTTTTTCATACAGCCGGAAGTTGTCCGCCTCAATGGGCGCCTGGTGTCTCAGCTGTAGATGAGAAATTTAGCCAGTGCGGTACAACCGCTAGCCTGGGGTATTTAACGTGCGCCACGCAGTAGTGATACATAACCGCACCCCGGTACGATGCTCATCCAGTCCTGATCTGATCTGACCGATCAGCTGATAAGTTGATCGAAACGGGCAGGATTGTGATTAAACCCGGGATCTCTGGGTTCTGCAGCACGAGCCTTCGCTCCACGTGCTCCGAGCTGGTGTGCACTAGCCCACTCGGCCGCCAATCTCCCCAAACTCCTACATTCACGGCGCTCTTCCTCAGGTAATTTAAGGCGTGGCATGTGTGCACTTCAAATGATAAACCTGGTGATCTTACAGAACCTCCTAATCCACTCCTCCTTTCCCACCTCGCCTCCTCGCCTAACTCTCCTCCTCACTCCATCCCTGGCCACATGACCTCCCCGTTAACCATTCAGCGTCGAGCACCTCACTCCTTCTTTCCCCCCGTTAACCAATCAGTGTCGAGCCTTGCCCCCACGCTTTTATCCAGGCTCCACTTTCAGGTTTCACGAAATGCCAAACACCTAACCAAAAAACGTTTCAAGTAAAAACAACAAAAAAACATTGCACTATGTTGCCGTCGCTTCCGCTTACAACAGCGGGACACACGATTGAACCCAAGCTCGAAGCAACTCCTGCGGGTTTAATGATGTGAAACACACATACGAGGAGGCGGGCAAAAGTGGAAGGCGCGAAGTGTACGTCAGCCTTTAAAATCAAGGTTGTCGGTTGTCTTAACCTTTTTCTGAAACTGCAGGAAACACTTTTCCGTCCTCCAGAACTGTTAATGCAGTCCGCAGCAGAGCATTACAATATCTGCCGAGCTGACTGACACCGTATACCTGCGAGCTCAGAAGGTCACGTTTTTGAATCGCAACAATCGCAAACTGCGCCCGCTTTGCGCCAAGCAGCACAGTGGCGACGCCCACGAGAAAATCGGCAAATGAAGTATTGATAGTTTAAGCTTAGCTTAATTAGTGGCTCTCTAGTTCTCAAAAACTGTATATACCGTGCATCCTCGTTCTTCTGGAGAAATGTAGCCCCAAAGAGGGACATCTGGCACACCGCCGCAAAAATTGGGGTTTGTGTAAAAAAAATAACAAAGGACTAAGTGGACAGAGTGACTTTCTAAAGGAAATAAGTGTATAATGCGAACATCTGTATATTTAAGCAAGACTAATTTCTGTAACCGTATTTCACCCGTTTTGCATGTACCTAAATTAAGGTCTAGAGCAGGCCTTAATTTAGGTACATGCAAAAGAGGGATTGCGTATGAGTTCACGCCACTCTTGGTCCTTGTACTACGCGAGTCTGTCTTCAGAAGGCTCGGTACACGTGCGAAAAACCAAGCGAAAATCGGACAAAGATTAGAATATACGCCAAAACAAAAACAAAAATCAATGCTTTACGCTATTTGCAAGAAGTAAAAAATAAAAAAAAGATATTTTTGCAAAGAGCGAAGGTATAACACGTAGTGGAACTCCCTTTTTTTATTTTTCAGGTTTCGATTCTTTTAGTTTTTCGGTTTCTTTTCTGCATATGTACAAGGTGTTCCTCGAAAAAAAAAATTACGTGGCCTTTTTTCACCGCGAAAATAAACTATGCATTGTCGAATACTCATTCTCCACCCAAATGTAGTCCTTATGGTTCAAACCAGATATCAAAGTTTCAGGACTACCCGTTATCTTATTCAAAAGTTATAGGTGACTTTCTTAAATTTTCAATGAGAAAATGACGTCCGACGTAGCTCTCGAATTACGGACCTGAATGGCTCTAGTTCCCGAAAACGGACGAGAAGAGGTCCCATTTTCCAACTTAAAATTTTATAAAATCCCCTATACCGTTTGATTGAGATAACGATTAGTTCCGAAACATTGGCATTTGGTTCGAACCGCCAGCGCTATACATTTGGGCGGTGAACGAGCTTTCGGCAACGCGCAGTTTATTTTTACACAAAAAAAAAAAAAAAAAAACTCGGTAAATATATATATATATATATATTTGTTTTTGTTTTTGTTTCTTTTTCTTTTTTTGGGGGGGGGGAAGAGAGAGAGAGAGGTCATGTATATCACATTCATGTGCTAAAACAATTTAAAATCGCTTTAAAGCAGAGACGACACGCATGCTATGCAAAGCGTCGAGGTACTGTAAAGAAAAGAAAAAAAGTAAAACATTAACGCGCAGAGAGCACCTTCTACTCCACGAGCTATCGGAGCCAATCCGATGGCGTGTGAGTGTCACGTGACCCTCGGGACGGGCGTACCGACGCGCGGACCAAGTGCTCACGCGACAGCTACACACCGCTGGACTGGCCCGGAGAGCTGGTGCTGCCCACTGCGGTCCACCCTAAGGTGAAACAAAGCGTAGAAGTTCTGCGCAGGGGCCACGAGGGTATGGGCGTAATCGCCTTTCTCTCGGAAAGGTGTTCCCTGCGCAAGTGCCGGGCACCCTTTTCTAGGATACCTCGTGGGATGAAATATAAAGCAGCGGTCCCACATCCTACAAAAGACAGTCCGCCGACACTGTCTGCTGAGGCGCGATCCTTCCTTGTGCGGCGGTTCTGCCACACTGGTCACAAGAAATCTGCCTACAGACATGTTCGAAGTACACACGTATGTATGAGGCAAACATGCCTCGAAGATGCGTGAGGTGTATCAGCACGTGACTCTGTCACGATCTCTGCAGCGAACCTAAACAAAGAGCGAACCTTCGAGGAAGTTTTCCGCGTCTAAACGAGCCCCCTGTTGACTCTCTCTTCGACGTCGATCGAACACCGACCCTGCCTCGACCCACTCTGTCAAATAAACAAAGCGTACTATAAAATATGTATATATATATATAAAAAGGGGCCGAGGGTGTCCTAATCTGCTTAATCTTGTCGATTGAATTTTGTTTGCGCACGGGAGTGTGGAAAGCCAAGAAAAGCTGTCTGCGGTGTATTGCCGTTTCTTTTTTTGCGCGGTGACAGGCGTTGTTGTCGAGGTTTTGCAGCGGACACGTGGGTGTGTTTCGCGTACGGCCGGGACAGGGAGCTCTAGTGTCACCGAATACTGTGTCCCATTCAGTGACTCTAGGAAGCCTATAAAGTGAAACCTGGAAACAGTGAATATTGAGTGACTCTAGGAAACCTGGAAACGTAATCAGTGACTATAGGGAGCTCTACTTAGTGGAAAACTTTCCCCGCTACATTCAGCGAAAAAAGAATGATGGCCATGTAACCGTGAGACACGGGGCGTGGCATGTATTTAGCTAGCGGATATATGCCCCCTAAATTTAGCGAACGATTCTCATCTGACACTGTGATGTCCAATGAAACATAACGTCACATGATACCATAAAAGTTGTTTTCTTCCTTATTTTTTCTTTTCGAAGATTTTTTTAATGCACGGGTGAATGCACGGACGAATGTCGGTACTTTGTAGAAGGATCGACTTCGCGGGGAAAGTAGACGTACTCAATTTTTTATTATATAGTTATACACGAAACCTAATAAACAAATAAATAAATAATATTATTTATTTCAATGCCAGGTAAATGATAGGGGTCGAGAAAGAACGCAACAATAGACGGATACACGATCGAGCTCGTTACCCCATGCGTTCTGCAGTAGTATAGCCCAACGAGGGAGCTCAGGCAAAGTACACATTGTAAATTTATCATTCAGCGCTCGCAAAGACAAAATATAAAAAAGCACGAGAAACAACGAGAAGTATCTGCACTACGAACCATTTGAGCAATCCGGTTCAATAATCAAATCATTAGATCGTAACCAAAGATACTCCCTAAAGCCAGTCACACTGTTGACGCGTACGTCGTCAAAAGGACACGGTTTCGCTGTAAACACGATGACAGAATTACCTATGGACACGCCTCACCCGTTGCTTCATACATACGCACGCATGCTCCCAACATGTCTCCCGGCAGTTTATGTATGAACAACGTGACAGGACCACCATGCATGGAAGGAACATGCCTCTGACAGTGTCTCTAACAGCTGTTGTTTGTACGATGTATTAGCACTCCGACCTCGGCTTAAGTTTTGTGATGTTCATATATACGAATATCTATGATAATAATTCGAATGATGATAATTTAGAAGTTTTGGAATTCGGTAGGCCTTCGTTCGGTCGCATCCGCACGAACGGTTCGCCCTCGAACGCAACGGCGACGCCACTGCGCATGCGCGCGCGAGTCGTTCGGGGCGTTGGGAGGCTCTCCTCGTTCGTTTCTCCCATTCCGGCCGCTGGAGTCATCACCGCAACGCAGCCAGCACCGTTCACGTCTGGGGTAAAAAAAAAAGAAAAAAAGATGGCGGTCGGTTTGGCGTTTGACTCCGCCGACCCAGCCGAGCGTTAGGCTTAGGACAGCGGGAGGCGATTTGCCATCCTGTTAGTCTGCTTTATTCGAGAGCCTGAACCAAATCATTTCGAGGACTGGTGACAATGGTAAGCGATCGTGAATGCTGTAAACTGCGCATGCTAGTAAATTTTTGCGATCTGTGGGCAGAGTAGCTGCCGTGGCGACCGCGAGCAGACGAAATGACTTGGTTCAACAGCACACAGCGTGAACGATCGTTCAAGTTCACGATGACGGACACACACCACATATCTTAACGGTCGTTCAGATACCTTTGACTCTATCTAGCTTCGCAGTTCTTGAAATTCCGACCGGCCGATGTTACGTCGGCCGTCTTGTTTACATCAGTCGTACGCCGGAAACACGAGCCGCCAAGGTTGAAGAATTTACACGTTGCAGAATGTTTCACATGTTTACTAGAAGATGGCGCCACGGTCAACCACAATCATCATCATCGTTTACACGGTTGCGCCAGTTTCAAGACTCGCTAAAATATGTCAAAATTCACGTACGGTTTCACGGAACGGACCAGCTGCACCGTTCGTGATTTCGGAACCGTGGGCTCGAAAAACGACTCGCTAAAATTCCCTAATAAGCGAAACTTGATGCCTCCCTTCCCACCCCACCCCCCAAAGAAAAACAAAAGTTTTGACTATTAAACGCGGCAAACTCCAGGTAGCCTCAAGGCGCGGAATCTCAACAACGGAATTGTGGTTTCTCTTTCTTTCTTTCTTTTTCTTTTCTTAGCCTTGACGACGTGCGTCTTCGTTCACCGCCCCGGGGAAGGCGGCTCGTTTGTCGACCCGAAAACAACACGTCGGGTGATAGCCTCCCGGCGCCCGTGGCAGCGAATTAATGAAGTACGCCGGATCGGGCGAACAAACGCCCGCGTGCCCGAAGCACTCGTGCACTCGGAGCAGGGGTCGGGTGCCCTCCATCCCGCGCTCGTTTGACCAGCACGCCTGGGGAAGATTACACGAGAGACGAGACGGCGCTCTAAGAAAGCGATTCGGACCGCTGAGTGGCACGACGTTCCCGAGGTATCTATACGCATAGGCACGTCCCGCGCGTGTCCCTGGATCCTCGCCTGAGCGCATAGTTCCCAACTTTATTTTATGTCGTTTAATGCCAGCTCAAAAGCCGATCGTTCCACTCATCCCATCGCTGCTCATACGAAGAAGTGTAGTGGGTGCGCACCCAACTTCGGCGGCACCAAGGTCCTGGGAACGCATCATCAGCGATTCGGACGTGAAATCATTGAAACATTCTTCATCGAAGAAGCAAAAAAACAACGCCTCATCTACATCGTTAGCCTTAACACGACGCGAAATAGAATTTACCGAGCCAGAACTGGAAAAGGAAAAGTTGCAAACATGGGCAGTCACGGTACGCTGACTCAATCCTTTGGATCGCTCCCGATTGTGACCTCCTCTCCTTTAGCCGTCCCCCGTTCTGGTCTACGAGCGAATTTTTCGTGCCCGGAAATGCATTCGTCGTTGCTAAATTCAAGAGTGTAGTTGTCTGTGAAAGTCCTCCGGGTTTTTATTGTTCCTATTTTAAGTATTTATACGTTTTCTAGGTTATAAATTATAAACATAATCTCTCGGAAACATCTGTATTCCAAACATCTGCGTGACTTTGGAAAGTGCCTTCTGTGCGCGAAAGTGCCTCCGCTACAAACAAAGCAATTTGTTTGACGTGGCTCACGAGCCTGTGTGTTTGTTTACACCGCGGAGATTTGTGGTTTATACTATATAGAGAGAAAAAAATAGCAGCTTTTTTTATATTTTGTATTTGAAAACATACTGGAAACATGTGAGAACTTGTACTTTATATGTTGTAATTAATTAAATATTTTTGACACCGTCCTTTATTTATGGCGTTCCTGTTTGTGTGTTTGTTTCTATTAAGGGCGGTCTGCAAGAAAGTTTTCGAGAACATAATTCGGGTTTCGTTTCGTCAACACTGACTACGAAACTTTTGCTCGTCTTTATTCAGCGTGCACACTTCCGGATAAGAGGAGAGCTCGCCCACGACACTTCCGCTTCCTCGCCGTATGTTTTAACACCCCCATCAGAAGAACAAAAAGGCTGTTCGGTGCCTTTGTTTCATTGTACGGATAAAAGAAAAAAAAACAGGGTGCTAGATGGCAAAAAAAAAACACGCCTTCCGTGTTTTTTTATGAAATAGTTTTTTGTGAGATAGCTTTTTTACAATAACATTGTCTAAAGTATTAATGTGCCGAAATAAATATAGGAAAGGGGTATGAAGCTTCATTAAACAAACACATTCTATACTCCAGGAATAGTTTCCTTTTTGTTTGTCTAGAGTTAACCTATATAGTTTACATTCCTACGTCAGCCGTTTCTTGCGCAAAAACTCACTCTGTCGTTTACCTACTTTACAAGGAAAAGACAAACACGCACACACACACACACACAAATCTACCTGACATATTTTCCTTTTTTTTTCTAGCCCGCTTCGTTTCTCTTTGGATGGGTGCACTTCCGTCAACAGTGTGTCAATAAAACTCTAAAGGATACAAAAATGGCATGCTGCCGAATTTAATCTCGAGAGAAATTCGTTCATATCTTTTTACTGCTATTATCATTTTGTGTTTAATACAGCTCGTTCCTCAAAGGCGCGTGCTTCGTGTCCCGGAAAAAAAAATCAAAGTTATATTTCGAAACTTAAAATTCCGGGGATTTAGGTCCCGAACTAATGAAGCGCATCTGCCATACGCCTGCAGCTCAGGCAAAAAATAATAATAATTTAAAACAAGATCTTTTTTTTTTTAAGTGCATCTGATATCTCTATTACACAGCGCGCCTTCTCCACACTAAGCCTTTCTTCAGACTTCAGGAATCTCAGGCGGGCTAAAACCTTTAGAAGCCTCCCAAACTGGAGATCGGAGGCCCGTTTCTTTGCCTAAAAATAGCTAGCGAGGCGTCTTCCCAAATTCATGAGAAGACGGTAGAAGAGGCGCTTTTAACGTGAAACGACTTTCGCTAGTTGCTCCGGATTTCGCGAAGCGGTATTTTGTGAAGCCGCATTTCGGGAAACCGTGGCCTGTGACGTCCCATGATGCAATGCGCGGAGTGTTGCATTATGGGACGCCACAAACCTACACACCAATTCCGTTTCCCCGCTAAATTTAGCGGAAAAATTTACGTCACGTGTCCTGATGTCACGTGATGCTAGGACGTTTAACGTATGCAACCCAATTGCCCAACAATTTGCCATACAATGCCTTTATTAGCTATTTCCTCAAACAATACTGGATTGCGTCAACAGATACGTGTAGATAACTCTAAGTTGTTTGTCCTAACGTAGTTCATTGGTGATTTGAATTACATTTGTTCGGGGGAGTTTTGGTGTCGTTAAAATAATTTGCTTCCATCTGTACAAAAAAAAACACAGTAAAAAATTTGCGTAGACATTTTTCGAGAAAGCTCCAAACAAGGCACAGTGCTCACAGTGCAATTAAAGGAGATGTGCAGATATTACGTTTACCTGTTCAAAAATGACGAAGAACGCTGGCGGGACATCTGGGCAACTTTTCTGAAAACTTATTAAGCACCATATTTCTGAGGACGTCTCGTGTAGAGGGGGTTGGCAACGCCAACACACGCACCGCCTCGCCAGTTCTCGCGGAGGTAGTGCCTAAAAAGAAACACGTTTACTCCTCCATTTCGACAAAACCCTTTCAGTAGCACATCCAAAGCTTTTAGGGAAAATGAGATAACGACGGATTCTGACTAAATGAAAAACGTCATTTGTTATTAAAATTTAAAAAAAAAGTTTCGATTAAATGGACAATGTAGGATGTCACACGTTAAAGAAATTCGCATGTATATTAAATTTCTACATAATAAACAAGGTTTGCGAATTTATTTTAGGAGATGGGGCATCACTTTTGGTATAGTATGCGTGCCCAAAGATGTGTAACTGAGTGCCATCGTCAGCTATGACCCTCACTTTGGGAGAGATTAGTGAATATTGTCACGAATGACGAGATGACGAAACAAATAATAACTGAAGAAACTGAGACGTTTAATGAAACTAACTTGTGCCTAAAACAAAAAAAAAAGCAGAAGATAAAAACAGAGCGTCGCGGGCGTCGAAATCGGCGTAACAGCAGGATCGAGCGCTGGGGCGAGACTGACTCCACGGCTCACCACCCGGAGTCCCTTATGCACACGGGTTGGCTTCTGGAACCATCGGCGTAGAAGGTTCGGCGCGTGGAACATTCGGACCTCGAACCAAGCAACAGGGTTCTCGAATTTACCTGAACATTAAACTGAAATAATAAATAAAAGACACGTAACTCCTAGGAATCAAACCCTGGGCCTCCACACGAAAGTCAAGCGCGGTAACCACTCGGCCACGCACGCGCTCGCTCGTCGACGCGCGTGCAATATACTAGAATGACAATTATAATATTGCTGACTACGGTCGAAGCTTGGTTATTACAAGCTTAGCTTTTCGAATAAAGGCCGGTTCTCACATGCAGCGAAGCGCTGATGTAGACGCTTTACACACGCGCCAGACTGAGCCGCCATACCCCTATAAAAATGATTTTTGACTTTTTATTGAAAACGTGTTGACTTCTTGTTGACTGTGATTACTTTCTTTTGACTTTGACTTTCTGTTGACATGGTCAACAGAAAGTTTGTTGACTTTGTGTTGAAACTTTTCTGATGATTTTCGTCAGCCTGAGTCAAAAGAAAAGCTGTTGACTTTCTATTGACTTTATGTTGATTTTTTTCTGCTGACTTTCTGTTGACATGGTCAACAGAAAGTTTGTTGACTTTGTGTTGAAACTTTTCTGATGATTTTCGTCAGCCTGAGTCAAAAGAAAAGCTGTTGACTTTCTATTGACTTTATGTTGATTTTTTTCTGCTGACTTTCTGTTGACATGGTCAACAGAAAGTTTGTTGACTTTGTGTTGAAACTTTTCTGATGGTTTTCTTCAGCCTGAGTCAAAAGAAAAGCTGTTGACTTTCTATTGACTTTATGTTGATTTTTTTCTGCTGACTTTCTGTTGACAGTGTCATCAGAATGACTGCAGACGTTCTGTTTACTTCGTGTTGAAAATTTTCAGTTGACTCTCTATAACCAGTGTCAATAGAAAAGCTACAGACTTTCTGTTGATTTTTTTTTGAACATTGTACACCCCAACTAGATGTCAAAAGTGGCTAAGTTTTTCAATAGTCTCTGACAAGGTGAGAACGGGAAGCAGCTTCAGTTGTCCCGCTTCCAACGCGAGCCTACTACCCTTGACAACGCTTCGGCGTTCGTGCACGTCGAGCGCGCGCGTGCAGTCAAAGCACGACGGAAGGCATGGGGCGTGTGCTGGAGGCCAGGCGTTCGAAAGGCATGCCCTGCCGTTCTGACTTTGTAAGTGACTATAGTGACTTGAATGACCATATTAAATAGTCAACTAGTAAAAAAAAGCAAAATCACTATTTGAAAGTGGAGAAACTGTCTTGACTCGCTTCGTCCTGAGTGGTGCTATGCAGAGAAGCGATAATATTTCTTCTAGGAGCCGTATTTGTGGTTGTTGTTTTAGCAACTGTCCCGAATTATTATTAGATGTACCAATGCTTTCTAGTAAGAGATATCGTCCACGACCTTCAAAACACTGTTTTCCCTTTGACGGACTCCCGAGGAGAAGATCAAATACTTGGAACCTTAATAAGTGTTGAGGTGGTCACCGACCAAATGAATTCCTTCAATATGTAGGCTATATAAGGCTTTGGAGCAGTCAATGGGACTGTGTTTCAGGTGTTCAGTGCTTCATGGTGTTTGTGTTTGTGTTCGTTTCTAATGTGTATTTCTCGGATGTATGTAGTAGTAGTGCCTTCAAATACCACAGGGACGCCATTTACTAACAAAATTTAAAAAAAAATCGCGTTTCTTTTTTTTTTTTACGGAATTTTGCTGCAGTTATTTTGGAGGAGAGTGGAAAGCCATAGTAAGCTTCCAAAACTTTGTTGAATGAATTGCTAAGCTGTAACGATTTTTTTTCTTTTTAATCTTCTGTAGCTTTTCAGTTGAAAAGCTGTAGCATTTCAATTGAAAAGCAGTAGAAAAAGCATCTTGGAGGCGACAGAAAGTCTGTTGACTTTCTTATTACAAAGTGGGCCAATATTCAAAAGAAAGTCAACAGAAAAGCTAGAGAAAGTCAGATGAAAAGCTATTGACATTTTATATCCTCTGATGACTTTTTTCAACAGCTTTTCAACAGAAAAGCATCATGGGAAGTCTGTTGACTTTCATTAGAAAAGTGGGCCAATATTCAAAAGAAAGTAAAGAGAAAAGCTGTTGACATTATATATCCTCTATTGACTTTTTTCAACAGCTTTTCAACAGAAAAGCGTAACAATTTTTTGTAAGGGTAGCCGAGCTTCTCTTGTTTTACCGAAATACCGAGCCACTGAAATTGGTGTGGACGAGCCTCCACAATGACCAATGCTGGGAAGAAAGACAGAATAAAATCTAAGATGGCAATAAGCTGGCTTGCTATGGTAATAATCAAGTGAAGTGAACGTAATAAGGGGAAACAAAAACTGAAGGTCAGTTATGGCGGCGCCCATGCACAGCTGCTGCAAAGCGTCTATAGCGCTGCTCACGCGTCGTCAGCTACTTATCGTCTGCCATGAGCAACAGCTTTTGACGGTGCGATACAAAGCTGGTGAATGCTCCGATCAGCGGACGCTTAGCGCGAGGTCAGCGCTATGCTTGTAGCCCTAAGCTGCATCTGTGAACAGGCCTTAAAGCTTAAATATAGACGACGAATAGAAATGCAGCGGTGTGACTATAAATGAACGATCCTTCGTCGCACTCTCCACTTCTCATCGTTCTCGTCGGGCAGTACCTTGCTACATATCTCGTTCACTAATAATAACATGGCTGTCCAGAGCGATGTTCCGTGGCCGTCCTTTTAACAATAAAAAATATCCTTACTTTTACTATCAAGTCCCAGTCATTTTCAGAAACACGGAGGTTCGCAAACGCACACTACCCTCCTTAAAAAAGAAAAGAAAAAGGAGAGAACTTTAAATGAAATTAAGTTTGTGTTTTCAGATTGACGCTCACATAGTAATTATTAATTTTCGCGATAATGCGCTCCTAAACTAAGCGCAGTTCCGCAGATATCTTAAACAACGAATATTGGATGTCAAAAACACCCAACGGGCATCATCAAGTTAGGATCCATTATTTCTCGCGTAATGAATATCTGCCAAAGCTCTATTTTTTGTCAACATAAACCAATTAGTGAATGTCATCCACCGTGTTCGCCTCAAGGACACCATCATAAACTGGCGCGGCTTTTACTAACTATATCTTTAAGAGCACAAACAGTTCTCTGAAACGAAGAGATAGGATGCATTATAAAATTTTATATAGTCCAGCTTATGACACGAAGGGCTGTACTGACGACATTAACAAATTAAAGTTAGACGTAGGGTTAAAGTCAAAAGCACAACTCGACCATTTAGTTCAATTTTATTCGTACGTTTACACGAAATATTGAGTTTTTGCTACAAGTGTTTTAACACTATAATGAGCATTGCCATTTAGTACCTACTAATTTCGAAAGCTATGGACAACTTAAAAAAATAGCCAATTGATGTTTTTCTTTTCCCGTTTTGTGATTGGTTGGTGATTGTTTTTGTTGTGTGGTGCTGCGATATGATAGCTTATCCAGTGATATGGTGAGTGTCTAGAACTTTTCGCTTCGTCACATTGTCGCTTTTACGCTACCTCTGACTAAGGATTTGATATACATGCATATCGAAAAGAAAAGCGCAAGAGTTACAAATCAAAAACGATGTGCGCCACTGCAACATTCCTTCCGCCTGTTAATATATTCATGCGTCGATAACCATTCATGATAATGAGATTCTCAATTACGTGAGCGCCTGCATTCGCTTGGACCCATCATAATCTACAACATACTTCTAGAGGCTACGCATAATTAAAGAAGCGTGGTCCCGACAACCTCCACATCAATGCCACACGAGGATCGAATGAAAAGTAAAGCCTCCATGTGATTTAGTTGTGATTGAATGGAAGTATTTCTAAAAACAAAATACTAAAGTAATTTTAAAATTTTGCTTTTTAATTGCCTATAGACCCTTTCAGGCAACATTTCATGGGCGCCGCCATCTTGACGTCACGTGACCCTGCCGCCATAGCCGACCTCCAGTTTCTCGTCGTTGCTCCGCGTTGTGTGCTGCATCGGCCACCACCGGAGCTTTGTTTTCGTGTTCTTTTACGTTCCGCGTTGAAATCTTGTGTTTTTTTGTTTTTTTGGGTCGTTTCGATATTTCGGGCTTTCATTTAATCATTTGATATCTATATTTCAACATAGCTCTTGTATTTTCTTATTTATGGAATGGAATCGGACAGCGAATGGATCGACGATACAAGATTATGGCCTAGGCTTCAGAGACCATGTAAGTTTATCACATTCACTCGTTTTTGTCGCTAATAAAGGGCAGTCAACACCATTGCGACATATGGAAATTTCAACTGACGCAGTAACGCTATCGCAGCCGTGCTTCTCGCTGCTTGTGCGCGCTTTAGACATCGTTCCCGTAAGTAAAAGCCGAACCGCATGTAAGTGATTTAGCGAGCGACGGCGACAATGACGACAGTTAGCGACGAAGATTTCTTACTGTCGCCCGTCGCGTCGCTCGGTTTTCGGATTTCTAGAAAACGTCGCTCACCGTCTTGGCCGCTCGCTGCCGTCGCTTCCATGCGGTTTGCCTCGTCGCGCGACTGACCGAGCGACAGCGAAGCGGGTCGCCGTCGCTTGTCTCGTTTCTCGCCAAATCGCCTGCATGCGGTTTATACTTAATATCGAGGCGCCAATGGTTCAGTGCTGTGTGCATGGAAATTAATTAAGTATAAACCGCATGTAAGCGATTTGGCGAGCGACGAGACAAGTGACGACGATCCGCTTCGCTGTCGCTCGGTCAGTCGCGCGACGAGGCAAACCGCATGGAAGCGACTTGAGCAAGCGACCAAGACGGTGAGCGACGTTTTCTAGAAATCGAATAACCGAGCGACGCGACGGGCGACAGTGAGAAATCTTCGTCGCCGACTCTCGTCGTTGTCGCCGTCGCTCGCTAAATAGCTTACAAGCGGTTCGGCTTTTACTTACGGAAACGATGTCTAAAGCGCGCACATGCAGCGAGAAGCACGACAACGATAGCCTTACTGCGTCAGTTGAAATTTGCATATGTCGCAATGGTGTTGACTGCCCTTTATTAGCGACAAAAACGAATGAATGTGATGAACTTACATGGTCTCTGAAGCCTAGGCCATAATCTTGTATCGTCGATCCATTCGCTGTCCGATTCCATTCCATAAGTAAGAAAATACAACAGCCATATTGAAATATAGATAACATATGATTAAATGAAAGCCCGAAATATCGAAAAGATCTAAAGAAAACACAAAATTTCAACGCGAAACGTAAAAGAACACGAAAACAGAGCTCCGGTGGTGGCCCGCACAGCACACAACGCGGAGGAACAGCGAGAAACTGAAGGTCGGCTATGGCGGCCCGGAAAGCGCGCGGAGGGCGCGCCGACTGGTGGCAGCTCGAGTAACTGACTCCCTGAAAGCGTCTATACTCATTACTCAGCATTGCCTCAAAATAACCGAACACACTTACGCCAACAATGAGCCAACCTTTCTTCTTTTTTTTTCTTTTTGTCAAGTTGTTACGAAAGAGGTGCGCTCTTTGTTTCCGCAAAAATCCATTACAGCCACCAGAACTTTTTTTATTGAATTCATTGCGAAGTTAAGTTACTTAAAGTTTAAAAAAAATCACTGGGAGCCAAGTCTGCACTGTTTTAAGGATGCCGTATTGTGGTGAGAATCAGCTTCTTGACGAGTTCGCTCGTAGGACGTAAAGTGTGTGGCCCGGCATTGCCATGCTGCATAAAAAACTTCTCATTTCTTTCAGCGAATACTTCTCAATCACGGTTCTAGATTTTGTAGCGTCGAAATGTAACGTTCTGAATTGATTACTGCCCCATGTTCTAGGAATCTAACATGGATAACACCACCCGCACTCCCAAAGAACTGTTGCCATAACTTTTCCAGTTGAAGCCTGAGATTTGAATTCCTTTGTCTAGAAAATTTTTCACCTTTTGTCCGATCGACCCACAGTGCTTACATCAACACTGTCACCATAGACGGCTTGCATTTCTTTTTTTAATTTCCACAAGAGTAGAACTTTTGCTGTCAAGAACTCGATGACAGTACGTTGCATAGATAGCAAAACGGGGGTCCTTAACATGCCCCCGTCTCCCACAGTATCACCCCACAACCATTTATTTTAACGACCTCACACCAAATGAGGGTATAGATGATAATTTACACATTTCACTAGTCGCGGGAAATTTCTGTCATTTGTTCACTACTTATGAAGGTGGATGCATTATTTTTTATTCAACTCTTGTAGGCAAAGGCATAAGAATCGAACGTTGATCTACTTTTTTTCTTTTGTTCATGCCGAAATGGTTGTGGAACAAAACCGAGCTGACTCAAAGGGGACGTCCGTCGATTGCCCCAAACAAGTAGCCCAGACCCGTTGTGCAATCAAAATAAAGCGTAGCTGTCTTGCAGTCTCAGCTATTGCGGTTTATTGAGGAAATAAAACAACTTAGTGGACGTCACAAGCAAAATTCGTTGCCGTCGTATCGTTCCTGACATAATAGGCGTTATTTCATTTCTGTGCCATAAAGGCCATAGCTGTACCCGATGAAAGCCCGGGGATTGTGAAGGTCCGACCTGTAATGGTGTCCTGCTGTCATCTCAGAAGCGATATAAGGGCAACTATAGAGAACTGGCCCCCGTCATATATATTCATTACTCGTCGTATGCATCACTCTTTCCGCTCGGTTTCGAGTGTCGTTCGAATTGCACGCTGCCTTCGGAAAGTGTTACCCGTCACATCTATTCAAATTATAGTGTCTTATGGGCTTCCCTAGTTAGTTCAGTCAGCGGTGTGTACGTCATTCCTCACTTACCCAGGTGTATTCTTCTATTTGTTCAAGCTGGTCATATAAGGGATAATATGAAGCGTCAACCACGGCCCCTCTTTATCGCCTTCAGCAACGCAACTCGTAGAGGTGATTGCTGCAATTGATGGCGGATGCGAACGGAGTATCGGTGGCCGTTGCCGACTCTCCAAGGGCACCATACGGCTTGAAAGTAGATGGAGCCTAAGCTTGCTAACTTCTTTAAATTTTAACCCAATATTGTTGTGCGTTCCCATGAGCCAGGAGTAATGCTACCGGTGACTTAAAAAATATGAAAAAACAAAAAAGAAATAGTAAACTTAAACTCATAGAAAATAGCTTTACGGGCCTAAAACATATGGAGGGCGGACGTGATTGGAAGGAGTGTGAGATGTTTAATTCATGATCGCCGTCATACCTCGAGGCACAACGTCATATTTTTGTTGAATCAGCTGTTATCCTTCTTTACAATCTCATAATTCTAAACAATTGTAGTCATCGTATGATAGTCTTTCCGCTTGCAAGAAATGGACCATGCTTAGTACTGTTCACTATAGCATTTTGTGCTTGATATGTCACCTCCCATGGAATATAAAGATCTACACAAAGAGGTATCGCAGACATAACATAAATATAAGTAGCATTTGACGGTTTTGAACTAGGGTTGCTCTGGGTTTATCAAAGACAACAAAATAAACCTGCAAAACTCAAGCGTAAGTCCGCTCCTACGTGCTCGCTCGAGAGGCGGCGCGAAGCTAAACAAAGGAAAAGCCTTTGCGCGGCTTTGCTGACGGGAGCACACGTACCCTCGACACTGTTGCCTTGGCAACTCCATGGAATACTCTTGCTGTTACCGCACTCTGAGGACGTGAGAAAACTGCCACGTCGCGGATTTTCTTTCTCGACTCAATGCGAAAGGAGCGTGCCGCTCGCAGTACATGAAGACGTTCTATCGTTCAGAGACGAAGCTATAGTGGTGAACTGTATTATACGCTTACTCACCACCTAGCTTTATTTAAAGTCGCAGTCACTGCTCATACATCGTACAAGCGACACGTTGTTCGCTGCAGACATAGTAAAGAGTTTTAGGGAACCGCCTTTGCACACCCGATACGGTATACGACGGGTCCTCCAGTACGCGCTGCGCATATGCGCGTCTTCTGTGGTAGCGCATGCGCTGTTGGTACCGGAGGGCCTATTGTACTGTATCGGACGCCCCCAGCACGTTTCGAGCATTTTCGCTTCGTGCATTTGTATGCTTCGAACATGGCTGCGAACAGTTTCTATATGGCCAATCTGACGGGACCGTCATACAAGACAGAAACAAGCCTCAGACAGTGTGTCTAAAGACTGCCTTTCGTAATGACGTATTGGCAGCGAGGCTGTAGCTGAAAAACTGAGTCGCGAACGGACGACACTCGTCACATACACGCAAGAGGACTAGGACATAAAAGAGACAGGACAAGCGCTCTTGTCGTGTCCTCTTGCGCAATTGGATATATGTATTCTAGCACTCTTGGGCTATTGTATATAGAGTATGCGATGTTTGACCAACAAGCCCTGCAATCGATTTTAAGACCCACCAATCGGTGATCTTGCATCCAGTGACCCTGCTCAACGCCTGAGGGGGAGTGCGAATCTCGTGTTTCGACGCTTGTTCCGATGACAACTCTGTTCATGACGTGAAAAGGATATTTAGAGTTCTTTTTTTATTTTATTGATTCGTTCTGAGCAAGTTGCTACAGCTTAAAACAGCCTCCGGTATTGGAAACTCCTATACTCCAATATGCAGTGTAACTTAACCACAAACAATCACAGGTTAATTTTTTTTTTTTCACGTTCAAGGCATTTTTTTTTTTTACAAGTGAATGCGTATGAGACGTTTTTTCAGGGCAGACTGGCTTCCCGCTATATAAACCATAACCGAACAAACTTGACATTTATCTAAAATTACAGCAGTGGACGGTTTAGCCATTCCTGCAACTTGAGACTGTTGCAGCCCGTTTGAATAATCCCTGGCCGTATCCTTGTGTATATATAACATGTTGTAGAGTCGTTACGTGACGGGGTCACGTGGTTACGTCTCGCCGCGTCCCTCTCAAACATCGCCCGCCAAATTTAGCGAATGGTGCCGCTTTTTTTTATGACGGTCCTTTCCTACTTAACCAGACGTGCTCTACGTTCATAGACAGGTTTAGCAGATCGTTCCGACAACTCCAAAATCTGTACTCGCAACCTCACCGGCGCCTTTGCGTGCATCGCTGTTATCGGGTATTGTTATCAGAGCAAAATAGTTCGTTAAAGCAAATAGAATCAGCGCCTGCGTTAAGAAATACGATACGCTTGTCGTAGCAAAGTGCACCACTAGCCACTCACTTACTAAAACCCCGTAAGGAGTTTTCCTAGATCGTTTCGGTAGTCTCGCAACGCTCTCCGCAACCAGAAACGAAACCTTGTAACTCTTCACTTCAAACACAGAGAGCGTTGCGCATGAGCAGTACGGCGTCTTCATTGCAGTGAGGGTAGCGGAAGGAAGAAAACTATCCATGAAAACTCCCTAATACGCGTGAGATCCTCATTTGGGAAGCTTCACACGCACGCGCTTCGCGTCCGCTCGGCCAGAGTCGTGGATAAATAGCATGAATTGACTTATATGTGATGCATTTTACCTGGTAAAAGTTTAAGACATAGCTCCCTTCCTGCGAAAATGAGACCAACAAACTTGCCAGGGTCGACGGCGGGCGTGTTCGCAGATGACCGAATGAGCGATGCTAGGTGAGCCTGTATTACAGAGACACTGCTGCGCGATTGGGGTCACGTGGTCTATGGGCCGCGTCTGCAATACGAGCTGCGAGGAGGTGCCGAAAGTCGTTTGCAAACGTCTCCGCCTTACCATCTGCTTTTCTCCTCGCAACGCGAAAACGCAACTTATGCGCACTTGCGACGTACCACCACAGGAGGGGTCCTCCATTAGACTGCAAACAACCTAGCACGCGCACGTTCGTCACGTCGGACAGCGAGGCAGAGCCAGCACCTCCTTGATGAGAAAGCCTAAGTGCTTTCCTGCGTCACCAAAGAAGCCCACCGTAGGCCACAGATTGGGTGACGCTGCACTCGTGTCCAATCGCTCTCTTACGGTGGCCTTCTTTAGTGACGTAGGAAAGCACTTGGGTTCTCTTTTATATCTATAGGGGATGTTGGCAGAGCACGCGCCTTTTTCCTCCCTTTCCGACAGGCGCGGCGAGCAGACGACGCACTGTTTCGTCTGCTCGCTGTGCCTATCGGGGGAGATGGCGCCACAAGGTACAACCATCGCTAACTTGATCGTCTGCAAAACACGTTCGCCGTACACCCTGGCAAACTTGTTGGTCTTATTTTTTTTTTTCTAAAGAAAGGGAGCTTTGCCTCGAATTGTTACCCGGTAAAATGCGCCGATTTTTCCGGTTCGTTTAATTAACGGCATTCAGCCGCAGTCATACTGCAGCTCATCGTACAAAAGACACGATGTTCGCCGCAGACGTCACGACAGAATTATCTGCGGAGATGCCTCAGGCATATTTGCTTCATGCGTGTATTTGTTCCGAAAATGTCTGCAGACAGTTTGTTTATATGACCAATGTGACAGACGCGTCATACAAGGAAGATGGTTGGGTGGATGGATGTTAATGGCTTTACCTTTTGTAACGGGCGGTAGCTTGCGCCACCTAGCCTAAGTCTAAAAAGAAACACGCCTCAGGCACTGTCTGCAGACCGTCATACACGGTGACATCAAAATTGGCTTTTCTTTTCTCCCCTGTTTTGTCGCAGGTCCCGAGGCCAGCGCGAGAGTCCCCCGAACGATCGTCGAGTAAGCGGCGTGGGACCCGCGGCGGTCCCGTGAGCGGAGCTTCGCCCTGGTGGCAGCCGCCATGAAGGGGGACGAGGACTCCGAGTCCGTGTCCCTCGTCGGCCGAGACGCCCCCGGCTCGTACACCGAGGACCCCAGGCCCACAGCCTCGCTCAGGGAGACAGACTACGTGGACACCGATGTGCCGCTCCAGTCCCAGTTCCACGAGGACGCCGTCGCGCAGGTGAGGAGACCCTCCTTCAAAAGTCCATCAGGCAACACTGGTGGCCATCATATCTTGGGCATCGCTTCTTGCGCGAAGAGTGTGATTGGGCTCGAGTTGACGCCGAGTGATGACTCGAACCCAATGTCGCCGAGCGTTGACTTCGAACCCAATGTCGCCAAGCGTTTACTCGAGCCCGTGTCAAAACCTTTGGATCCGAGTACGCGCCAAACGTCGAGGAAGTACCCGTGCCTGTCGCAAAACTTGAAGTGAGAGAAAAACAGAACAGGACGGAAAAAATATTTAAGAGCGGTGGCGCCCTCACGAGTTCGCGCGCACCTTCCGAAACTTACGGCCTTTTGTTCTTTTTTCTTTTTTACAAAAAAACGACAAGCAACAACAACAGTTGTCCGTTATCCCTCTCCACCTACGGCTTACTTTTTTCTCAGTCCTTCGGTGCATCCTTCTACTTGCTTCAGTTCCCACTAGAAGAGGAGGGTAAGCCGTGGAGATGAACTAAAACAACTACTGTATGTTTTAGCCTTTTTTTTTGTCTTTTTTTTCCGGAAAATACACACACAAAAAAAGAAAGAGGTGGTTTTTCGTACGGCCGCTAAGATTCCGGGTGGCGCTGCCTTCAAGATAATTAATCGGAGTGTAGTTAATTTGAATTATAAGCTTTGGCAAGGTGGCGTAAACCGCCGCCGGATTTAAAGTGTTTGGCAGTATCCGTCCCTCCATCCATCCATCCCCCTGCGCCTGCCTTTTTTTCCTCCCAGTTTTTCCGCGACCTGGCGGTCTATTTTTCTGGCACCAAAGGCGAGGCTTTATGGCGATGCAATGTTTAGGTTGTGCCCTCTAATGGGTCCTATCCCTGAGGTCACGACTAAGATTATTAGTAGCGAGCGACAAGCCCGATGGTGCGTCAAAAGCATAACGGAAGTCAAGTAATCACGTTTCGAAATCAACACCGTCAGAGCTGAGTCTTACTTTGGTATTATTTCCGTCAAATAAAGCAGAAATAATCCTACTCAAGACGTCATTTGGCCAATCGTGGAAGGCCGATCACAGCGACGCTTTTGGTCGCGCACGTTGCCAATAAAAGAATATGCCAGTGCATTTTCATAGTTCACTGTTTATTTTATTATGGGGTGAAGGGAAAGGGGGAAGCCTTCACCATACCCAAGATATAGCGGTTAATAACCGCAGCAGAAACTTGAGGGTGCAAACTCTGAAAATGAAAACGAGCGCAGAGAGGAAAATGTCTGTCTGCAGGATCTCTCGGTAACTTAGATCGTCGCAGTAGATCCAACCTCTCCAGCGAAAGAACGCCTGATATCGGGCTGTGTCGACGACAATGTAGAAATAATTCATTTTTAACTGGAGATCAGCACCCGCGAATTACCCTCCAAGTTTTCCACAGTCGAGACGCTTATCTTTATTCCTGGATCGGGTGTCAAAATGCGCTGAGGTCTGCTACAGAATTTCTTCAGGGGACGGGTCTCCTCAAATGTTTAGGGCTGAGTTTACATGAATCCTATCGTAGCGCATGGAATCGAGATTGGAACTTCTTGTTTGATAGTTGATGGGTAGAAGAGAAATGCTCGACAACAGTTCGCATTCGCGCACTGTAGCATTCGTGCAAACGCAGCCTAATGGTCGGTAACAGGTTAAAAATTTAGTATATGTGCTCCGCCTCCAGTGCGAGCTTGCTGCCTTTGACAACCCTTCGTCGCACGTGCAGCTAAAGCACTGCGGAAGGCAACGATCGAGTGCTTGCTGGAGGAGGAGGGACTTGAACTGAATTTTTAGCCTGTCACCGACTGCAGATTATACTCTGTCCTCTCCATGGCTTTATAGATCCCTAATGCAGAAGGGTATGCACTTGGGCTAGTTGGTGATCAATATTTCCGAGGGTAAAAGCGTTAAAAACAACGGACAAGTAAAAGAAACTAACAACACAGATCCCTAATGCACCGACTACTTCTTCAGTCGCCTCTCCTATCGTGTCGTATATCTGTGTTTTCTCTTTACTTTTTTTTTCTTTGTTGGCTTTGTTATATGCCGTTTTGAACGGACCAACCATGCCGGGCCTGTACCTGCTCTTGACGATACAGACCACCAACTCTACTATCGATTTCACTTGCAATACACGCGAACATTTCGGAATAATAATAAGAAGAAAAAAAAAGAAATGCAAAGTTTGCTGGAAAGCTGCCTTGGCATTTTGAGCGATTTTCAGAGTGTTGGGGATTTTTCATCGCCTCCCAAACTCTCACTGCCCACAAACCCTTAAAAAAATTCAGTCATGAATATAAATTCTAAAATAACCGGCGTCGAATTGTTTCGTCAACATACATCAAAAGATTTTCTCTTTTACTGTTTTTTTTTCATCTTTTCACTAGGTTTTGGAGTAAGACTCGTGCGAGCTTGAAAGCAATTTCGGCTGTCCCGGCCATCCGGTGTAGGCGACATGCTGGTTATGAAACGCAGGCAACGTGCCCAGCTTCGGAAATCTCGATCGAGAACGTGCGCGGTGAAGTCCGCTTTTCAGGAATATTTCCTACTACGTAACCAGGCTTTTCATACACTGAGCCCCGCATAAAGCGTCGAGAGTTTAACGTATCGCCTGCAGCGAGTAAACTGAGACCGTAAAGTGTAGTTATACGTACCCGTATAATAAATGCGAATCTTCTACCCTTTGTATTATATTCGAGAGAAAATAGGGATAGTCTGTAGAGATGTGAAGATGGGAAGACCGGATATATGACCGCAAGATATAGATGAAAAAGTTAGTAGCTGTTAAACTTATAATATTAGGCCGACGGGCTTCAACAATGGCAAACATGAGCTTCTGCCAAAATGGGAAAAAGTATAATTTTTCTTAAAAAAAGATTAATAAAATCGGGATTATATGATTTATATCGAATTTATTTATTGAAATCAAACTTACATAATTCAAATCACTTCAACTAGAAAATATTAACTTTTTTATCACTATAGATTTCATTTTTTTTTAAATGGCTGCCTAATATGAATGTTTCCTTCCTGATCATCATTTGCTTTAAATACAAAATAAACGCCCATGACAAGCAAGCACTGATAGACGAATGGTAAATAGCAAATATTTTAAATATTATTTCGGAAAAAAAAATGTTTGATTTAAGGCATCCTAGCCAAATCGGTGCGATTTCAGTCCCGATATAAATTGTAATAACTTTTGTTATCTACCCTGGTTTCTTCTAAAATTAAGACGAACTAAACAAGGCTGAAAAGGGTCTTTGTCACACTCCGAGTTGGAAAAGCGTTGCCTCATTCAAAGTTCTTTTTTTTTTTTCTTTTTTTTACTTAACGTTGTAACGTTGTTGTTTTTTTTTAATAGTTTTGGTACATTTGTTTTGCCACATGAAGATTTATAGTCACTGACAGTTTAAGAAACGCAAGGCGTGGCTTATTATGTTTAGCTTTCTCGCTTTATGATTGGTTCTTCTTGGCCGATGCCGCAATCTGATTGGCTGAGCAGTAAGATGACCAAAACTCGCCGTACCCTGCTTTTGTCAGTGAGTCTCTAGTCGCAAACACCCGTAGGCGCGCGAATTGGGCGCGGATCGGCGCTCGAACGGCTCTCCAATGGCGGCGGCCCTTCTCGCGCAGGCGGGGGAAGGACTCTTCCAGTGGCTGGTGTTCCTCGTGTGCGGCCTCGGGCTGGCCGCGGACTCGATCGAAGTGATGGTCATCGCCTACGTGCTCCCGTCCGCCGAGAGGGAGCTCTGCATGGACGACAGCCGTAAAGGCTGGCTCGGTAAGTGCTCTATCTATGCAGTACTATAAACCTCAGCCGCCCCCCCCCCCCGCCACTTCTCAGGGTTCGTGGGGACGTCACTAGGAATAGCGCGAACTCTATATTCGAACCCAAGGTTTCTACGTTGAGCCTCGACGCTCGACCCGGTTCGGCAAACCTTTAAACGTTAAAATCTCATTAAAAAAAATGCTTGTACATTGCACAAAAAGACAAGTGGTGTTGTCTGCACACATGACGACAGAGCTATGTGCGGGCACACCTCAAGCGCGTTAGAGGCACGTCTGCTTCATACATTTGTATGCACCGAACCTTTCTGTAGACGCTTTTTCGTACCTTCAATGCGACAGGAGCGCCATACAAGGGAGAATCACACCTCAAACAGTGTATGAAGACAGTCTTTTGTGTCATGCATTAGCAGTACGTGACCGTGGCTTTAGAGTCACCGACGAAATGAAAACGGCAGGGCGTGTTTTTCGAATGCCCTCCGGCGTGCTTTAGGGGCCTTCCGCCGTGCTTTGGCTGCTCGCGCGTGCGCTCGGGATGCACGAGACGCCGAAGCGTTGTCGAAAGTGCATAGGAAGCTCGCGTTGGAGCCGGGACTAATTAGGCTCCCACCGGCCGTGCTCACATCGAATGAATGAATGCATGGATGCAACAAATGAATGTATGGATGGATGCTAATGGCTGTACCCTTTGTAACTTGCAGGTAGCTTGCGCCACCTAGCCTAGAAACTAAAAACCCAGAGTGTCATTCCTCCTCCTGATTTGAAAGCGCACAAGAGACTAGGACAGAGTAAGAAACACGTATGACGGATAAGCGCTCACTCGCAACTGATATGTTTATTGAAACCTCAGAACACTCAAAAAAGCATCCACCCCTGCCCCAGATCGCCCATGCGCACTTAACCTCCTTGTTATCAAAACTACGCATCTTGAGAACAGTAAAATCACGATGTTTACGTGCTGACACGTGTCGTTGCCTTTAGAAACGCCAACCAGCCTCAGTCAGTGCAAGGGGAGGGTGGCTTTTGCATCCTTCTCCCCGAAAAACTATCTGAAAGGCCTCCAAGATCTCCCTCGCCCTCTGTTCTTTATACGTGCCCAAACTATTTGTGTCATCGAACACTGGAGAGCAGCCGCACCTATTACTGTGGACTGCCAGGTGGCCCGACGGAGTCGCTCAAAGAGACGCACGGGGCTCCCTGAGCCTTTCATTGACGCAGCGTCCAGTTTGGCCAACACCACCTAAATAAGCAGAAGGCCTCCGCACTGTCATCACAGTCAGATCGATCGAGGCCTGAGATTGGGCACGAGTGCAGCGTCAGTGTTCGGCCGGGGCTCGTGTTCAATCAGTGCGTCGAAGGTCGGGCTCGGGCCCAATAGCCGAGTCAGTGCGATCCGCCTCTGATGACGTTTCATGAAGGAGATGAGGCGATGCGGAGGATTTGATTACTCTATACATCGTCTCATCCTACGCTGGACTAAGGTCAAAGCCACGAGCCGCCAGGTCCAATCACGTTCCACGCTAAACTATGACACGCATAGCATAGATTAGGTTTGGACGAATAATGCTTCGAATCAATAAACGCTGCGTCATTTTTATAGCTTCGACACTGCAAAGAGCCAGTACGTCGTGGCTTTCTTTGCAATGTAAAATTGTTGAGTCACTCATTGCTCGATTCGAACCACTGTCCGCCCATTCCCATCAGTGATCCGAGACGCACGCACCAATACGTGCATCGAAGCGAAATACCATGCAATGTCTAAGTGGCTCGTGATTGGATCTGGCCGTTCGTAGCTTCTGCCTTTAGTCCATCGTAGGGTGAGACGAAGTATAGGTGGTGGTTTAGCCCACGTACACGTTGCCACAGGACAGAGGGATGAAATACACCACTCCCACCCGACATTGGACGAAACTGTTTGCATGCCTTTTTCCACAGGAAAATTCACCTCTCTCTTCCCCTGCCCCGACTCCCGGTCAAACCCATAGTCGGCGTTACCCCAACACCGGGCCCACTGGGAGTCAGGGTTGAGACTTTGGTCCGAAGCCACGCGGAAGGGAATCTTCATTTTCTTCTGTCCCCCCTGTTCCCCTCTGTGTTAGTTAGTTTTACGCCATTCAGTTCTCCCTAGATAATTTCCAGCAGTCTCTCCAATCCCCTCTTTGTTATTATAATGCACTTATCATCCGTTCTTCCATTCTCGTCTGCAAACCTCGGCGCTCCGGCTGAATCCGTCACCCCTCCGGGAGGGCGGGAGCAAGCCCTGTACATACACCTCACCTCAACACCACGTGTTATACTGTCCCGTCGTCTCCTCGGCATACGGCACACCGCGTATCCACTTCCTCTTGCATTGTCCTTGTATGTCCCATAGTCCTCAGTACTCCGTTTCTAGCCTCGATACAACAACGAGCTCCCCCGTGAATTATCGCACCCATGTTCTTTCCTTATTTCCTGTTTTCGTCCCCCATACATAGTTAAAGCTGATTTTCCTTGCACCTTTCCTCCCACATTTTTCTCTCGGCTTCTTTCCCTTACTTTTCCACATAGGTCGTTCGCTCTTCCCCGGCCCTTGACTCTTGATGTTTGAATTTCAGTTTTCGGGTTCGGCTTGTCTATTTAGTGTTCAGACGTTCCATACACTAGTGTAGATGCTTATAAACATTTCTTCGAAGTTCGACTTATTGACAGTGTTGCCCGACTTCTAAACAAATACTTCGAATTCTGGGAAACAAATAATGTGCAAAGTAGTTTATTTTATATGTTTTAAAATTGTGACGAATGTTTACACAACGTAAAAAACAAAATTTTTTTACTTTTCGATAAGTTTAATAATGTGAAATATTGGAACAATGTACGCAAGAAATACTTGCACTTTTCATTTGCCAGGTGGGGTCGGCTTCTTTTTTATGTTTGTTACTTTCGCATCAGTGCACAAAATTCGAGCTTGAGTCGAATTTGTGTCTGACTTCGCATTCAAAGTACAAAAACGTCGAGCCTGGTCGAACTCGAACCTCGACAGGCACTCGACATCCCTAGACATTACAAAGGAGGGCCGTCCTTCCTTCCTCTTTCTCACTCTCTCTCTCTCTCTCGTTTATATTTCGCAACGTTTTCCGCCTCATTTGAATTTGACGTGCGAGTATTTTAAAGAGACCATTGGATACAACCGCGGGAGTAAAAGAAATCCGAAGGGGCTGCGCATATACGAGGGGCGTTCAAGTTCCGAGGTCTCGTAATTTATTTCTACAAAAATATACATGCAACGAAAAGCACAAGCTTCGTCACTTCTCCACATACTCGCTGTGTAGTGCTATACATTTTTAGCAACGTCGACGCCACAACTTCATGACTGCTGCGAACACTTCTTTGGGGGTCTCTCGAGACCACTGGAATATTGCCGACCCAACCGCGAAGCGCCTCGAAACACTCGACCTCGAAAAGTGTCGTTCGCAGTCGGGAACAGCTTCGATAAGCGCAAAAGTCACTTCAGTGTTGTATTCATGGACAACATTTTTGAAAAAAAGTCGCCCGATGAGCCCTAGCTAGCTTTGTCGTAATGAAAAACCACAACTGCGGCCTTTCCTTGAATATTTTGTCTGCAATGCGGGAGTACTTTCTTTTTCTTCTCTATTGAGGAGGAGATCTAGGAGTGGCGCTTTCTAGCGGCCACATCGGGAACTAACGCTGTGTGGCAAACAATCCCTCCGGCCGCAGGCATTAGTGCATTCGCTGCCATGAAAGACGACGACGCAAGGCTCGTGAAAGATATGTAATATAATATTTTTTTCTTTAAACGCATATAGATAGAAGTAGTCTAGTTCCCTCCTGCGTTCAATGTCATCGAAGTCCTCTTGGAAGGCAAAACAAGCACATGTGGGGTCACGCGCGTGCGTACCGGGACAGCCGCGTCGTGTCGCCCGCGTGCGCTGGATTTGTGCCTGTAGTCGGCGTCACGTCCGTGTTTCTCTGCATGATTCACAAAACACGTACTTCACTTTTCAGTTACCCTGTCTCTTGCGACAATCGTGGAAAAGACATCGGCGGAAGCGAACAGTGCCTCGTTGCAGGAATGGAGATGCTCTACTGCGATCTTGGCATCGAGTGCGGCGTTGCACCGGAGTCGACGGCGGACAGTGTCCGCATCGTCGCGTACGTGCTGCAGTCCTCCGCGCTGCATATACCCGGTGTAAAAATATGGCTTCGAGTACTGCGGTACTCAGCGAGTGCGCACCATATTGCTACAAACAAATGTGCAGCGAGCGCGGGAACGATGCGGCGTACGCTCAGGCGAGTGCAGGCGTCGGAGTTGTTTGCCACACAGCGACTGTTTGTGGTGATGATAATGAACTGCGCCCCCTATAGTTTGATCTCCTCGCCAATAACGCCTCTGTAGAATGCAGCCGTCACTGTCGCCCCCTTCGGGATGCAGTCGGTGAGAATGACGCCTCCACTCTCCCAGAACATGACCCCCACTATCTCTTCTGCACTGGCGGTAACGCGAAACTTCGATGGCGAAGAGACGCAGTGCTCCCATTGTGGCGCTATGCTGTGCTTTCTGAAGGTTAACGTCGTCATTTTTAGTGTCTGAAACATTGGTGAGGCCAGGTGGCAATGAAATCGTTTAATGACTTCATAACAGTGTCAATGTAAGTTCTCCTTCTGCATAGTTTAACGTGCTCTCAATGTTTATACACGTTCACAACCCAGAACGAGAAATTATAGGCTGACTATGGGAAGAGGAATTAAAAAATGAACGTAAATTGGTTCTCAATAACTACTTCAAAAGGCTTCTGACATGTCACCTACGAAATCCTAGAATTTTACGGAAATACGACTTATAGAAGCCCAACGATCCTGAAAATATATATTATATGTATTTGCAATTCAAGACACCCCCCCCTTTTTTTTTTCGTAAGGAATTTGCCGGTCGACAACCGGCAGTAACACGGCTCTTCTCACAATTTTTTTTTTCTCTCAGTTGCCTGCAATGCCGTCACAGACCACGGAATCTTCGAGAGGTAAATAAGCAGTATGTGACACAATTTCTTTACAAAAAAAATACTAATAATAACAAAGGTTAGGAAACATTTTTTTTTTACCACTGAAACATTGAAAGCGCATTGATTTAGAAGAAACTTTACTTGCAAAGAACGTCCCCGCGACTGTACTGGATTTTCTCTAATGTCACACTTCTCCCCACTGGTTTCTTGGTGTCGGTTTGACTATGGTGAGCAGGCTTGACTTTATATGTTTGTATGTTTTTGTTGTTCTTTTTTTATCACCAAATACCCGACCCTGCAGCGAAATCGTTTATGGATTCTGAATTTTACACCACAACCTCGAGTTAAGCACACACAAAAAAATTAAAGACGTTTACAATTCCCTGCAATGCCGAATTAAAGCCCAGCTCTTGAGGAGGAGGAGGGAGGGTACGGAGGAGGAGGCATACATTCGTCATGACCTTCACGAGTGACGGTGACTTCGCACGTGACATCATTATGGAAAACGACCCATAATGCAACGCGTGGGTCACGAGTGACCCGCGCGTTGCATCAAGGGACGTTTACCATATTGCAACGCGCGGGACCATCGTGACGTCAAAATGGGAAGTCCCATAATGCAACGCGCGGGACCCTCGTGACGATACTCGTGACGTCACTTGTGACGTCATTATGGGAAAGATGCCATAATGCAACGCGCGGGTCACGAGTGAGAGCCCGCGCGTTGTATCAGGGGACGTTTCCTTTAATGCAACGCGCGGGACCCTCGTGACGTCACTCGTGACGTCACGTGTGACGTCATTATGGGAAACGTCCCATAATGCAACTCGCGGGTCACGAGTGAGACCCGCGCGTTGCATCATGAGACGTTTCCGTAATGCAACGCGACGTCACTTAATTGTGACCCTCGTGACGTCATTTGTGAACCTCGTGACGTCACTCGTGACGTCACATGTGACGTCATTATGGGAAACGTCCCATAATGCAACGCGCGGGTCACGAGTGAGGCCCGCGCATTGCATTATGGGACGTTTCCTATCATGCACCGCGCGGTTACGCCGACGGCGACGCCGCTCAAGCCGAAAACGGGCGCCTAAGAGCTGCGCTCTGAAAGATATACTGTACTTACATGCTACTTCAGGGATGCTTGAAATAGAAATAATAAAAACAAGGAGGACGTTGACAGACAAACCACTCTCTTCTGCCGAAAGAGTGTGGTTGTCCTGTGAATGTCCTCCTTATTTTTATTCCAACTCTTTCAACTATTCATAATTACAACGCGCTGGCTTTAACCTGTGCAGGGGATGTCTTTCTGTTACTAAAAAATCCTGAAATGTAATGTTTCGTTTCCTAGGCAATATACTGTAACGACCACATCTTTTATGTGGTTGTCTTTCATTTGCTACGAAGCCCAAGTAATAACTGTCCGTTTGCGTGACATTTTCCCCTTCAATTTCCTAGTGGCGGAAGAACCAAAACACTGCAAGAGCGACTACAAACCCGCTTTGAGTTTACCAGCCATCGATCGAGCGACGAGCATTCAAGTATAAACCTACATAAAATGAATGCAGTTCTTGCTCGAAAAAACTGGGGCTGTCGGCGAAAGACATGAAAATGACATGTCGGCGCTGTCATGTCCGACAACAAGCAAATTATATTTTTATTTGTCTCTTTTTGTAAGTACGCTGTATATATTCACATCTAGTACTTCCTGTCGGACAGCGTTCGGGATCGCAATTTATTTCGCCCTGGGTTTTATGACCTGCTCTGTTTTTACATCGATGGGGGCGTGACAACGTAAAACGATGTGTTGTAAAAGAAATGAAATAAATAAAAGCATAACCTCGCGGGCTTTTGCGAACACGAAAAAGAAAACCAATGACATCTATACGTGAAAATCAGAATAGAGATATCGCGCTACGTTTAGAAACGTAACAATCAGTGGCAGATTGGCGATCTCCGAGTCGCCTTATGTTTACTCTAAATAATGCCACTCTGTCACATGCGTTTTGTACGGCACTTCAAAATTGAAATCATCGGAGGAGCTCGAAAAGCGACGGACGCCAAGGAACAAAACACGCACAAAAAAATCTTAACTTTAAAATTCGATGTGACACATGGGTGAAATGTTAGGCTTGTGTCATATTAAGCCGTCCATTTTACAAGCTCCGAACATTCATCGTGTTACAGGGCGCATAAATCGCAAAAAAAAAAATCAGCTATCTTTATCTGTTTCCATACAGGCGACCTTGAGGAGTCAGTGTGCTTTGAAAATATGTTTACAATTATGTGCCGCCCGTAATATATAATCTCGGATCAATGGATTCTAAAAATATCCGGCGTATTATCGTATCATGGAGGCATTTCTCCGTGTTATTTATTCCTGAAAATATTTATAGTAGTTTCTTTCAATTTTTTTCGGTGTGCGAGTTGCGACGTGTAGGTCTAAATATTAAAAATGACTCCACTTCGTTCTGCGACTTTCAACCTGCAACGAGGCGCTTGACGTGGTTTGCGCGTGCGCCGTGGGTCTTCGTTTTGGGCGATTTCTGATTGGC
>JAZHYW010004458.1:0-27165 GCA_037355805.1 Ixodes ricinus
GTCATTTTGTAGGACAGCAATTAATGTCGTAATTGATTATGTTCGCCGCTTACTTAATGACAGCCAATCAGAGTGGGCGAAAGTTTTACTTAAACTGGTCGACTTCGCACTTCCGTACATCTACACCTTGGTAATGTAGACCCATTTGAAGTTATTCTAAATGCAGCGACTATTTTCCAGTGGAATGCGAATGGACTTAAATCAAGGCTTGGAGATCTAAGACAGTTCACGTGGAAACACCAATTTCCTTTAATTACAATATCAGAGTCTGGAATTCCAGACAAAAATGCCATAAAGCTTTCAGGATATACCTTCGTTACCTCACAAAGGTCGAATGGGGTGAGCAGAGTTTTAATAGGTGTAAGAAAAGATTTAAGTTACATAGATCATGAAGTGGCACCTCATGACACAAACGAATATGCTTGCATAACAGTTAAAAGTAAATCGCGCAAGTTTACGTTGATATCGGCGTACATACAACCAAGAGCAACATTCGATACCCAACGGTTAGAAAGGCTTATTCAAGACACTCCTTCCCCTCATATACTTTGCGGAGACTTTAATGCACATCACGAGCTTTGGGGTGGTATCCGAAATGATAAACGGGGTAACACGATCAGCGAACTCACCTCAAAATTGAATCTGGCGCTACTCAATGACGGAAGCCCCACGTTCTATAGAGGAACAACGGTGAGCAGTGCTCTCGATCTGAGTTTTGTCTCTTCAAGCTTTCTACAAAACGTTTCATGGACTACAGATCTCGAAACTCGAGGTAGTGATCATTATCCTATTCTTCTCACAGTTCGTGATTTTGCCGGCTGTAAAACATCCAACGCCCTTTCATATACTGACTGGAATCTTTTTTCAGAACTAGCAGGAAAATGTATAACAGCAGCAACAACAAACGAGGAGTTGGCACCGTCTATTGCTCATTGCCTAAAACTGTCGACAAAAAAGATACATGTACCTTTCCATTGTACTGACATTGACGCTGAATATGAAAGATTGCGGGCTATTCGAAGACGAGCTGAACGGAAAGCGAGAAGAACAAAAACTGTAGAGGATTCTTGTGCAGCTCGGAAGGCACAAAAAAGGTTCACCGCTATTTAGACGCTCTCAGCCGTCGTCGATGGCGCGAATTCTGCAGCTCTCTGGACACTGCAAAAGGTCTATCTCATGCATGGAGGGTCGTGAGAGGCCTGAAGACTCGAGCGCAACAACGCCACCCATTCAGAGCATTAAGTCTGCACTACGGATGCTCAGACATCGAAATCGCTGAAGCTTTTTGCAAGCAAATTACACAACCATTACACCCACAACTCAAAGATCAACCATTCCAAAATCCTCCGCCCCTAACACGTGATGCTTCCTTAGACCTTCCGCTCACATTAAATGAACTAAACTACGCTTTACAAGATATCAAAAAGCACACATCCCCTGGCCCAGACGGGGTCACTTATTCTGCGTTGGCCTGTTTAAACGAATCTGCAAGACTTCGACTCCTGGAATTTTACAATACATCATTCCTCACGGGCACACTTCCCACAGAGTGGAAGCAAGCAAAAATTGTCCCAATCCTTAAACCCGGACGGTCTCCTCTCGACCTTGGATCATTCAGACCAATTGCACTCACTAGCTGCATATGTAAGGTCATGGAGCGCATGATACTCGCAAGAATGTCATGGTTTCTCGAGAGCAAGTCATTATATCCAAAGGAGATGGCTGGCTTCAGAGCAGGACGCTCAACTGTAGACAACGTCATTGAACTTATCAGCTCTATCGAACAAGGCCTGCATGAACGCAAGATAACGTCGGCTGTTTTTCTAGACATAGAGAAAGCATTTGACTCAATTGACCATCACTGTATCATAAACGCCATGAAAAAGCAAGGTTTTGGAGGTAGAATATTCAACTGGGTTCAAAACTACTTAAGTGAACGTACGGTTTTTATGGAAACAATTGAGGGCCGAACAACTTTACATAATGTAAAAAGAGGAGTACCACAAGGGGAGCCCTGAGTCCACTGCTTTTTAATCTCGCGCTCTTCGACTTACCCCGTCAGGTTTCTAAAGACGTCCGCCTTTCAATATATGCTGACGATATTTGCTTATGGTCCACCAATGCAAATCGCTTTGTCACTCAAAGGACACTCCATAAATCACTCATAAAAATCAGTCATTTTCTTAATCGTTGTGGTATGAGCCTGTCGGTCGAGAAGACGGTGGCCATCGCCTTTACTCGAATGTCGATGAAGCGATTTCCTATCGTCTTCGGTGGACGAGTAATTCCATTTGTTCTAAAACACAAATTTCTCGGTTTTACAATAGACAAACACCTAGCTTGGAATCACCATACAAAACAACTAAAATCCAAGCTGGCCTCAGCCGGCAACGTGCTACGCTTCCTGACTGGCACCACATGGGGAAAATCCTCTAAATCTATGCTAATGCTACAAACGTCTTTAATTAATAGCCTTCTCAGATATAGCTTGCCAGTTTTAACTAATGTATGTGTATCGGGCACAAAAACCATTGAGGCAGAGCTTTGTAAGTCCCTCAGGACCTGCTTAGGTGTACCCACGGGTACATCAAGTATCGGTACCATTGCCGAAGCAAGGGCATTGCCTTTAGCGATTATGGCAAAACAAGAAGTATTACGTGTTCACTTGAGACACAAATTACAACACCGTCAACATCACTTGTCAGACATAACAAATCTGCGACCAATGTCAAGTTTTGGCAGAATATTATTTACATGTAACAGCAACGTTCCAAACTATGCTGATTTCCACGCAGTCCCAAGATGCCCCCGTGGACTCTAGCCGTACCCCACGTAAATTTTAATATTCCTGGATTTACAAAGAAGACAGCTCAAGCTCAACCAGTCGTACTACAACACGTACTAAACCTTCTACATGACAGGTACCGTAACAGTACTCATGTTTACTCTGACGGGTCCACGCGCTCGGAAAGCTCATCATCTGCATTCGTCATACCCAGACTAGGTGTTGTGGAGGCACTGAAACATTGTCGGGTTGTCTCCTCTACCGCAGCAGAACTCTGTGCGCTGAACATGGCCCTATGCTACATTAGCAAATCCACAAGGAGATCGAGGTGGACGATATTCACCGACTCACGAGCGGCATTACAAATGCTACGACGGTCACCTTTAAAAGCATCAAATCCAGTGCTGGTTTTGAAAACACTTTACAACTATGCCGCAGCAACAAACAAGGGTCATACAGTTGACTTTCAATGGGTACCCGGTCACACAGGAATTCCTGGGAACGAGTCTGCTGACGCTGAAGCAGAAAATGCGCATAACCTTGCTCCATCTGAAAACATTCCTTTCACTCGAAAAGAGGCTGCAAGACATGTGGCATCATTCGGTAAAAACACTTTCCTGGGTGAATGGTCATCCACCAAAAAATGCTACCCATACCTCCACCAAATTGACCCGGGACTAGAAAACTCTATTCCTAAAAAATTACCTCGAAACGTGGAAACTTGTTTGCACAGATGTCGCTTGAATTCTGCTTTCACAAATATTCAGATGCACAAATTCGGGTTTATTTCAAGTCCGAACTGTTTACACTGCAACGTCCCTGAAGACCTCCACCACGTCATCTGTGAGTGCGAGTTGTTTAACACTGAGAGACGCGCACTTCACGACACTATTCAGAAATTAAATAGCGATCCGTTCAGCCTAAGCAAGATCCTTGGCCCTTGGAACGATCGAAAAAGCCAACAGAGAGCTATAGACGCCTTGGTGGTTTACTTGGAGAAAACAAACCTAATTAGCCGTCTTTGATTTAATTTTCTTACCCAAATAACTTTTATCTCTTGATAAGGCAGGGAAGTGACGCTGTGTGCAGTAGATACTTTATGAGGCGGAAACGGCAGTCACTGAGCCCCCATCTTTATTTACTGTAGGAATATCTGAATACCCGTTTCCGTGCATTGTGACATCTCTTATGTGACGGTCTTTTAAAGTGTCCGGAGACCTCACGGTTGAACTCGACCGAACACAATGTTGAATGCTACAGACTGTTATACATGAAGATGGGCTTTTGAACTCTAACACTGTCGCATTACAAAAGCGGTTTTTTTCTTTTCATTGTGTACATATTTACAAATTCTCACTATTCTGTGATAACTGATTTGTTGCACCAGACTGTATGCGCT
The DNA here is from genome assembly GCA_037355805.1 of Ixodes ricinus. Lineage (NCBI taxonomy): Eukaryota > Metazoa > Arthropoda > Arachnida > Ixodida > Ixodidae > Ixodes > Ixodes ricinus. Next base: position 4,185 of record JAZHYW010004458.1, read on the forward strand.
GTGTATTGTGCTACCTTTATTTTTTCCTCTTCCCTGTCTTCTGTTTTCCCACTCCCCATCCCCACACAGAGTAGCCAACCGAGACTTCTTCGGTTAATTTCTCTGTTTTTTCCTGATCATCAAATGAAGATGATAAGTAACGGGAGCCCCGCTGCGGCGAGACGCCAGAAAACGCGGTTGTCCCGACGACGATGGAATGTCCGCCTCGTGCTTCTCAGAGTTCCTCGGGCTACGCTTCTTTTCTGGTCGGGTTTGAAATCCATGTTTCGAGGTCCTCGCTTCGCTGCAAAAGCTGTGCGCTGAATTAACCAGACTCCCGGAGAAATGCTGTGTGCTACCGGATTACCACGCTCTAAATCTCGCGACCGGGCACTCTATGGCTCCGTCATCGAACTGCGAGGCTTTGTGAGTATAGAGGAGGCTATGTCAGGGATCAAGCAAATACTTTAGGTACAAGGGTTCAATCCCCACCCTTGCCAGTCTCTATCTGGATGAGTATCAAACCGATGTGCATGTCGTGCATCACTACTACGTGGTGCACGTTGAAGACCCAGGCTAGCGGTTGCACTGCACTGAAGTGTTTTTTTTTTTGTATTTGAAATAAAAGATTGCCAAGCAAGAAATTTTTATATGAGGCTGAACGCGAGAAAAATGAAGTGCTCTTCTGAGCAAATTGAGGCGTTGAGCTTGATTTCTGGCTTCGACTGTGTTTTCCAGCTACAGAACGTCCTTTCGCAAAAGTATCAAAAGAGGTAAACAAGCCAGAAAAGTAATACCGTATCGCAATCAAATCGGAGCTTGAAATAAGAATCAAAGTTTTTTAACTAACTAATAAAATATATCTATTTTTCTTAAAGTATAGCGGGAATTACAGAGTAGGAATTCGTTCACTAAAAATAGACTTACATTTACAGTCATCCTTTCTGACGCATTGTTTTCAGTGTTCTAACAAATTGCTCGATGAACCTATCGTGTTGAAAAACACATCTAGTTGTAGAGAGTCTCAAGTTCCTAAGGGATTTATGTTAAATTTATCTGATGTAAATAAAATAATTTTATCTATATCAACTAAATTGTATTTATTGGATTAAAATCATTCTTGTTTCAACCCTGGTTTATAACGAACGAATTTCGGTTGTTGGCTGCGCCTTGCCAGGTGGGGCGACATCCATTGGGACAAAGTGGCTCTGCGTTGGGAGAGCAAGTGCTGCCGTTTCATGACTGCGACCACTATTTTCCCTTCTCCGATCTGTTAACCTCGTACGTAAGAGACCGACGGACAGGGTAGAAAAAATTATGTTGGTTCTTGGAAAATTAAGTAAATCGGATTTATTTTAAGGAAATCAATGCTGTTAAAAATAATGATCTTTATCACTTGATGTATTGTTCGACATGGTAGATTAATTGATCAATTGGTCCGTTCAGTTGTAACAATTAAGACGTATGAAATCTCTGTACATGGAAAATACGGATTAATTACCAACTGTGTATTGCTGTTCCGCCATGCTACACTCTACAAACATCTGGTCGCCAAAGAACTCTCAGGGGTTCATCGGCTTGTCCGTATTTTGCACCCTAAAGGTTCTTTTAACCACCCCCTGAAAGGTTTCTTCGTGAAAAAAATTCCTAAATAAGGGTTCTTTTAAGCTCCATTTTTGATGTGAAAGAGTTCTTCATCGCTCAGTTGCCTTTCTAGTAAGCCAGGGGGCGACAGTGCTTGAGGGAAAACCGCTCTTCACGAGCTGGAAGAGTTTTTGGGGCGTCGAAGAACCCTTCAAGGAAGGATGTGTTTTAGAGTGTAGAACAAACACAGCTTGATTGCTTACTTAGTGAAAAGAGTCACTTCACTTTCAGAGTTCCCACTCGATTGCAGTTGAAACTACTTTCCTACTCGGTTCTTTTTTCTTTCACGTTTTAAAATCATTTATTTATTTATTCATTTATCATCCCATATACATACCCACAGCTCCCTCCCGGCGTTACACACACAAAGAAATTTCACAGCAGGTAAAATTAAAAACATCCGCACAAGAGAAGGAGAACAAAAATGCAAACAAGAAACAACAAATTGCTTATGACAGTTAAAAAAAAAATGAAATTCACATCGGGTATACAAAAAGAAAAGATTGCTATCGCGACATACGAAACAAACGCAAACAAAGCAAAATAACCACCATCATTTTTTGTTGGGCTCTTTACTTTTTAAAATGTTTATCAATAAAATTAAGTGTCTGCTTCTCAGGCAAAAAAAATGCATCATTGGAAAAAATCGACGCTCTAAGCCAGTGCTCTCAAACTCATTTGAGTGTTGGGGCCTGATAGCTCATACTGGAAAGGCCGACGGCAAACGTTAGACGGACAAAAAAAGGGGGGGGGGGTAAAAATTTAAAAAGGGAAGAGGCCTCGTGCTCTATACTTTACGTAAACTTAGCTCTGCAAGTGACATCTCTAGATTTGATTTATTTACATGACTACTTTGGGGGCTCTGACCTGATGTGGTAGCAAGAATTAAAATGACACAATCCCGCCCACGTGCTGGCATTTTTAATAGAACAAGAGAGCAAGCACACTGTCGTTCCCGTTACTCAATTCACTCGGGAATTAACCAAGCTCAACACGTACTTAAACAGCTATCAGTTAATTTGACTGTTCTTGCTCTCCTGGCGATTTTTATTACAACACTGAAAAAATACTTGCCTTTTAATGGTGATATATTTTTAAGGGTTCTACAAAAAGGCCCGAAGTTCAGCTTCGAGCCATCAACGACGCGACCAGAACTGCTCGCCATGGTTCGACGAGTGGCCGATCGTGCCGGTGAACAGCACAAAGAGCATGCGATTGATGATGGTGTGGACTTCCTCAAAGACACTGTGAGTCACCTTCCTAGGGACGAAGACTCCTTTCGAAAAAGTTGTGGGTTTTTTTTTAAAAATGATCTATTCCTTGTCCAGGCTGATAAGGAGTGCGGTTTCGTTGTTTTGCCGAAAGGTTTTTTTTCCAAGAGAGGGCGTCGACAGCGATAGCTAAGAATTTCAGGGAAATCAAGTTCCATCCGAAGTTAGAAAAAACTCAGGCTCTTAAGATGCTAAAAGTTTTGAATTTGGAAAGTTTGAGGAAAGCAGCGGAAAATGTGGAAAGTAATATTTTGGAAGTGTTCTTCACAGAAAAAACGCATAAGCCTGATTGTCCCTTCCGAGCCATTGTTTCTGAGAAGAACACGTGACAGTTTATGGTTAGCCGTTATCTACAGCGCCACCTGGACACATTGGCTCTGGAGGACCCTTTTCTTGTACGAAGCTCGGATGAAGTTATTGAAGTGTTTAGAGAGGAGTGTAAAAATGCCCTCTCGGCGTTCTCTGTAGATGTTGAGGACCTTTATTATTCTGTGCCTCACGACGGGTTACTCCGAGCTGTTCGGGATAAAATAGACGAGTCAGGAGAGGTCAACTTTCAAAGTTCTGCGGGCGTTAGTAGCGAACATTTTTTAGAGTTGTTGGTTTTTACCTTCAGTCCACTGCCGTCAGTTACAATGAACGTTTCTTTGTACAGAAATCTGGTGTTTGTATTGGCTCGTTGGTTGCCCCTGTTTTATGTAATATATTTTTAGCGTCATTGGACAGGCGCATTTCGGAATGCCTTCCTGATTTGCATGTAGTCAAAGTGTTCAGATATGCTGACGATTATCTTTTAATTTTAGACACAAATTCGGGTTTGGATGAGGTTGTTGCGGGGATTGTCAATGTTTTTAAAGAAGCGTCAGGTGGACTTAAGTTTATATGGGAAATGCCCATGCATGAACTGCATTCGTTTTTGGACCTAATGGTCATGTTTTCTGACGACCATGTTTGTTGGAAGTATAGCTCGCGTTCCAAGAAAAGCCTTGTTTCTTACAAAAGTGCACATTCCAAACTGCTCAAGAGAGGTATCGCGTTAACGTGTCTTCAAGCAGCTCTTGCAAAAAGTTGCAAACGTCAAATGGACATCAGTTTTGCTCAGCAAGTAAAAAGGTTAGAAAACGTAGGGTACCCACCTAACCTAGTTTCGAGCTGCTGTGAGAGCCAACTTCAAAAAATCAAAAGAACTAACTTACAAGGGGGCAGCCAGACAAATAAAGTTAAAAAGACGTGTACACGTGATTCCTTATTGGCATGAAGTGTTTCACAACATTAAAAAGATAGCTAGTAGATACGATGTAAATGTTGTTTTTTTGGCCCCTTGCAATCTCTCAAAAATCTGTCCGATGCTTACACGGCAAAAAAAAAAGCACTCTGTTCTAAGAAGCACGCTGTACAGTACGCTGAATGCGTGACCAATGTTTTATACGAGATACCATTAAGCTGTGGAAAAGTTTATATTGGACAAACCGGCCGCTGTTATAAGGATAGGGCACGTGAACATAATCTTTCTGTGCGCAACCACGCGGGGGGACACCTGGCCGACCACTGCAGGCGATGTGCTGACTCTAAGCCTCTTTTGGCTCAGGGTTGGGCAGTATCGCGATACAAATGTATCGCGATAGTATTTGAGAAATACATTTTGTATCTGTATTTCTGTATCGCGATACATTTTTTCACCAGTATCTGTATTCCTGTATCGAAATGCATTTGGAATGTTTCTTTGTATCGCGATACAATCAGGATGAAATGTATTTCGTTACATTTCTTGAGAAATACTCCCCCCCCCCTCCGCAAAAAAAGAACAAATCCAAACGCTTTTTTTGTTTTTTACTTCTGAGGGCACCAGGGTCAAGGAGATGCTGGGGCATTGTTACTATGCTGACCAAGGTCCGTTCCGATTCTCCAAACTATTTTTTTATGCGTCCTCTTCTCTTCTGAGAAGTGTTGCGTAGTCGGGGACTCGAACCAAGTGGCGTGCCAGGAGTGGAGTCGGAGCATCTTCCACCGCAGGTCCTTATAGGTAGGAATTTCTTGAGCCATTGTTTGCTCGCATCCAACGCCCGCTGCCAACCGACTCTCCCAGCCGGCAAAGCTGAGTCACAGTCCGTTGCAGCACGAGCCTGGTGGTGGTGGTGGTGGTGGTGGAATAGTAGGATGACTCACGCAGTAATGTTCAACACATGTTCGAATGCGTCTGCAGCTGCGCCCGTAATATTGCACGGCTCAAGGGTACGTCATCAGCCGACGTGAACGTGACCCGCTGCTCTGGTGATCCGATAACCAGGAAGGAGGCCAGACGTGGCCTCGCTGTGCCGGCCCAGAGTTTGTACACCTGCAACTCGTCTCGAGCGGGCTGTTTCTCGGAGAGCGCGCACCTGTGCCGGCAATATCAGGTCGCAATCCACGATGTCACTGTTTACATGCTAGGCGAAACTTGAGGACTGCAATCCATGTGTCGGTGGCGGAGGGTCGGCAAGAAGGACCTTCACAACAGGGATGGCACCGTATCGCAAAGTGCCAGAGTTCGTACACCTGCAACTCGTCTCGAGCGCGCTGTTTCTCGGAGAGCTCGCACCTGTGCCGTCAATATCAGGTCGCAATCCACGATGTCACTGTTTAGATGCCAGGCGAAACTTGAGGACTACAATTCACGTGTCGGTGGCGGAGGGTCGGCAAGAAGGACCCTCACAACAGGGATGGCACCATATCGCAAAGTGTCAGAGTTCGTACACCTGCAACTCGTCTCGAGCGGGTTGTTTCTCGAGAGCGCGCACCTGTGCCGGCAATATCAGGTCGCAATCCACGATGTCACTGTTTACATGCTAGGCGAAACTTGAGGACTGCACTCATGTGTCGGTGGCGGAGGGTCGGCAAGAAGGACCTTCACAACAGGGATGGCACCGTATCGCAAAGTGCGAGAGTTCGTACACCTGCAACTCGTCTCGAGCGGGCTGTTTCTCGGAGAGCGCGCACCTGTGCCGGCAATATCAGGTCGCAATCCACGATGTCACTGTTTACATGCTAGGCGAAACTTGAGGACTGCAATTCATGTGTCGGTGGCGGAGCGTCGGCAAGAAGGACCTTCTACAACAGGGATGGCACCGTATCGCAAAGTGCCAGAGTTCGTACACCTGCAACTCGTCTCGAGCGGGCTGTTTCTCGGAGAGCGCGCACCTGTGCCGGCAATATCAGGTCGCAGATCCACGATGTCACTGTTTACATGCTAGGGCGAAACTTGAGGACTGCAACTCATGTGTCGGTGGCGGAGGGTCGGCAAGAAGGACCTTCACAACAGGGATGGCACCGTATCGCAAAGTGCCAGAGTTCGTACACCTGCAACTCGTCCCGAGCGGGCTGTTTCTCGGAGAGCGCGCACCTGTGCCGGCAATATCAGGTCGCAATCCACGATGTCACTGTTTACATGCTAGGCGAAACTTGAGGACTGCAATTCATGTGTCGGTGGCGGAGGGTCGGCAAGAAGGACCTTCACAACAGGGATGGCACCGTATCGCAAAGTGCCAGAGTTCGTACACCTGCAACTCGTCTCGAGCGGGCTGTTTCTCGGAGAGCGCGCACCTGTGCCGGCAATATCAGGTCGCAATCCACGATTTCACTGTTTACATGCTAGGCGAAACTTGAGGACTGCAATTCATGTGTCGGTGGCGGAGGGTCGGCAAGAAGGACCTTCACAACAGGGATGGCACCGTATCGCAAAGTGCCAGAGTTCGTACACCTGCAACTCGTCTCGAGCGCGCTGTTTCTCGGAGAGCTCGCACCTGTGCCGTCAATATCAGGTCGCAATCCACGATGTCACTGTTTAGATGCCAGGCGAAACTTGAGGACTGCAATTCACGTGTCGGTGGCGGAGGGTCGGCAAGAAGGACCTTCACAACAGGGATGGCACCATATCGCAAAGTGCCAAGCCTACGGAAAGTAATTTCGGGATGAAAAACATCCACTTCAAACTTCATCTCAGTTGGCGTCTTAAACAAATTTGAAAAATGTATTGCAGTATCAGTATTTTTGTATTTGTATTTCTGCCTCTCTAAAATGTATTCCTGTATTTGTATCTTCCAAATACTTTTTGCCTCTATTTAAATGTATTTCCGATATCGTATCGCGATACATTTTTATAGATATATTTTAGTATCAGTGATTAAGGTGCTATTTCAATGTATCCTAGTATTTGTATTTCCAAATACATTTTTTGAGTATTTCTGCCCAACCCCTGTTTTGGCTGCACCAAAGTTTTTAAAGAAATCGAAAGATAGAACCGAGAGAGATTATAGAGGCGTTTTATATCAAAAGAAAAGATGACAAGTGCGTTAGCATGCCTCTCTCTTTGCTCCAGAAAGAAGTAATGTTTCTAGATAGCTGCCTGTGAGAGTGGTGATTGGTTGCAGTGTAGGTGTGGCATGCGATCTTGCGTATAGAAGTGACAATTTTTTTTCTAATAAAATCAGTTGCGATTTAGCGCCCGTCCTGTCGTCTTTTGTGCCCTTATTGTCCTTGTGTTGTTTGCTCATTTTAACCTTTTAAATCCGGAGAAATCTTTTCTATTTATTTTTTTTACTTTTACACCATTTCATCCTTTCCGACTTCTTCAGCGTCTCTCGCCACCTGCACAAAGCTACAGGCACGAGACCGCCGCTTTGAGACGTTGCGCTCACGCTCGAAAGGCCAGTTTCAAAAGAGAACTTTCGTTGGTCACTTTCTTACCTCCGAATATCCTAGCATTGGTAGACGCTGCTACTGAGCATGCGCACCGCTAGCTTATGTCTGGCAGAATTCCATCGATAATTTCCGGTCGCCGAAGGCTTGCGGCCGATTGTGGGTGCGGTTGCAGCTTCCGCTGTCTTGTCAGCTTACAGGTGAACGGAGTGCACCTACATTCTTTTCTTAAATAAAGTAATTGATTTAGACAAGGACTGCCATAATGCGGGCCTTTGAAAACGTAGTGTTACAAAACATTCTTGAAAACATCAAAATTGTTTCTAACGTTTTCTTGATAGGTGTACGGAAAAGTAACGTGAAAGTAATTTGTAAAGTAACGAGTAAAGTAATCTGTCACTTTTCAGCAAAAGTAATTTGTAACGGTGATCCCTTACATTCGAGACTCGGTAATTTCTAATTGTAATCCATTACATTTTTCGAGTGACGGGCACAAGTCTGCTCTGAAGTGACAGCGGTGGGGCGCGTGCGCAAAGACTCCAGTATCTTCCGCTGTTGGGTTGAAAGAAAAAAAAAAGAAAAAAAAAGCAAATACGTCCAAGAGTAGAGTGTCTTCTATTCAGACACACGCACCTTTGTTTGAGTGCTGACATGTCAATCAATTTGCCGACCAATCGTGTTTTTTTTTTTTTTTTTTTGTGTTTTTTTTGTGTGTCTTTTGAAATGCGCGCAATCCGGTGTTACTCTCCAGCTCGAGCGTGGAGCTTTGTGCCAATACTTAAGCGCCATATTACTGCATAAGTCACGTTTCACCGAGGGGGGGGGGGGGGGCATCGGTAGCAGAGTGGGCTAGCGCCGTTGGCCAGCGCACACCAGCCTCGGAGCACGGAGCAGCTCGGAGCTCGAGTACTCTGCCCGTTTCAAATCAAATCAAATCAAATCAAGTTTATTTTCCAGAAACTCTGGTGGGAAAACCCATACAAAAAGCTGTTAAGAAACAGCTTGACTAGGTATGGGATCCCTTTACATTGGCAGCAGCAACAAATGAAAAACACATTAAATTATACAATGCTAGAAAAGTACAAACGGAGGGCTCTTTTACTTATTGTGTTTATATTTATGTTTTTATTAATACATTTGTTTAACAGAAGCGGTATATTATAATGTAAGGACTGAAAATTATAATTTGTGCGAGACCGAGGGAGGACCCACGAAACTGCGTGACGCGTGTTAACAACACATTCATGCCTTCTAAGATGTGAAATTGCATACAAAAATTCTACAAGAGCTGGGGAGGAAAAACGAACTGTATAAAGCAAACGGTACTCGTACATGGATTCTATATGCAGTATGTGAAATCTGGAAAATAATGGTTCTGTGTGGTCATAATAAGAAACATCGCCAATATAACGTAAAATTTTCTTTTGGAGCAATAATATGTTATTTAGGTTTGTTTTGGTCGTAGTGGCCCACACAAGATGGCAATAGTTTAAGTGGGACTGGAATAATGCATGATAAATATTTAGCTTAATGTTGGGTGGCAAAATATTACGGCAGCGAGCCATAATACCAACTACCCGTGAAAGTTTAACAAGTATATAATTAATATGGCTATCCCACGTCATGTGCTCTGAAAAAATTACACCCAAGGTTTTATGCTGGTTTACAAGTTCAATTGAGGAAGTACCAAGATTGATTGTATTATTTATAGAAACAGGTTTATTTGTTGACCTAAATAAAATTGCTTTGGTTTTTGTTGTGTTTACCTTGAGCCCATTTGTTTCAGACCACATAAAAAACTTGTTTAAAATAGAGTTTGCTTTACATACTAATACATCAGCTTCTTCCCCAGAGAGAAACAAGCTGGTGTCATCCGCGTAGATAATGAACTGCGCTTCGTCATCGATGTTTACAATATCATTAATATAGACATTAAATAAAAGGGGTCCCAATATACTTCCTTGCGGTACACCAGTGCAAATATTTCGGAAAGAAGAACAATGACCATCGATAACAACACACTGTTTACGATTATTTAAGTAGGATTCAAGTAAAGCAAGTGGCGTGCCGCGGACACCGTAACGATTTAATTTCTGAAGTAAAATTTTGTGGTTTAGGACATCAAACGCTTTGCTAAAATCAATAAAAATGCCTAAAGTAATGAGCCTTCTTTCTATGTTTTGTAAAATAATTTCTTTTTGAAATAACAATGCGGCTTCTGTAGATCTACCTTTACGAAAACCGAACTGGGAGTCTGTAAACACACAGTGTTTTGCAAAAAAGTTGTCAAGGCGCATAAAAATAATTTTTTCAAGTACCTTGGAAAAAACGGGTAGCACAGAAATAGGCCTATAATTACTTATGATATGCTTATTGCCACCTTTATATATAACTGCGACTTTTGCCAACTTCATACTCGCAGGAAAATGTCCGGACGATAAAGATAAATTATATATGTGTACGAGACATGGCGCGATGACGTCCATTACAAATTTAACTGGTTTTATCTGTATCTCATTTATATCACTACTCTTGCTGTTCTTAAGCCCCAAAAACATGTTAAATACTTCTTGTTCGTCGGTGGGATTTAGAAAAAACTATCATCGACACGTTTGGCAAACGAAATGGCGCCATCATTGTAGGCAGTCTCGTGTGTACTTGAAAAGTAGTCATTAAAATATTCCGCCAAGGTCGTACCAGATCGATCTGGATGAGCATCGTACCGGCGTGCGGTCGTGTATCACTACTGCGTGATGCACGTTAAAGACCCCACTAGCGCTTGTACTGCACTGGCTAAATTGCTCATCTACAGCTGGGAGACTCGTCGCCCTTGGAGGCAGACCAAGTTCTGGGCTGTATAAACATACACACAACCCATTTTTTTTTTCACGCACTGAATTCGCTGGTTTGTCGGTCCCCTCAAAACGTATCGGGCGGTAGCTTGCGCCATCGCAATGGAGCGGTAGCGAAAGTTGCTCTCGGTATCCACTTCAGTGTCGGCTGTCGGGCTGCTCGGAAAAGTTGCCGAGTACTCGGCTGGTGTGCTGTTCATATAGCTCGGATTTGGAGACGCTCGCGGATCTCACAGATCCGATTCAGAGCATTGGAGCTCTGGAGAACTACTAGTCGAACATACCATTAACCCGCCACCAACTATATTGCACTCTTGGTTAGTCCTGGAAGCAGAGCCGGTTTAAGAGATTTCGGGGGTAAGGTTGCTTCTGAGGCCCTCATAATAATAATGATGACGACAACCACCGTAATGATGATGGTATGACGGGTTAACATGATGCATTTTGAAAAGTCTAAATTATTTTAAGCTTTTCTTTTAGATTTGTATGTTTTGAGCGGTGTTATCGCTCAAAATGTGTTTCAAATTCTGTGGTCACTGCAGGAAAGTTGCTATTTCTAGGCGGACGGAACGCGGTTATCTCATGACGGCCACGACTCGCGTTCCAGTAAACGCTATGGGTTAGAAGTGCCGAACTAACTCTTTGCCGGTATATATACTCAGTGTGCTCAACAATGTTCGGTCATCCATGGCTATGATGGCGGATTGCTATGTAGTCCGTGGCAGACGCTCACATAGTGAGCAGGAACGAGAGAGCAGACGGACGAGCATCTTTCTTTACCAGTCTCTTTGGCACGATCGATGGATTGCACTTGGTGTGATTCGTTTCACGATAGCTTGGCGAACAGTAGAATCTACGACCCCTGCTACCCAATAAGAGCGTCGGAGCGAGGCACGTCATACTACGTCACGGCAGTGATAGTCACTGCGCCAAATGCGAGTCCCGGAGGCTGTCGTCTGCTGTTTTAAAATTCGTCTACTGCGAAACCAACCAACTTCGTATGAACGTTCACTACCGCAACACTGCCGTCCACTAGACTAGCCAGCTCTTCGGGAAAAGTTCATCTGACAAGCGTATACGCTCAATTTACCTGCAAATCTGTGGCGGGTGTTAACGCCAGAGCGACGTTATGAGCCGAAGCGGTCTATTAAAGCGCTGCTATCGTTCAAACATCGTTTAAAAGCTACGTTCTCGGAAAAGGCTTAATCTGAATTAAGTATCTGTGAAAAGTAGCATGTCCTCGTCTTTCTTCCGTGTCGTGTTGCGTACTGTAGAAAACAAATTGGGTTGTGTGTATATTTATGCAGCCTAGAGCCATGGTGTGCCTCAACGGGCGACGCGTCTCCCAGCTGTAGATGAGAACTTTAGCCAGTGCAGGTGGTCACGAGGCCACGACCATGAAGTATTGTTTACGTCACTTGCTCCGACGCTCTGTTTGGGTCGTCAGGGCCGCAGCCTCCACAGTTCGCCAAGTTATCGCGAAACGGAGTACAATCAGTGTTTGGACTTTTTGATGATTCAGATGTCAGAGTCTTCATTAAATGTCTTCAGACAGCTGGTTACATAGTTAGTCAACTTTGGTAAGTTTTCTTACTTTATTTGTTTTAACTCTGATTTCCAGATTTGATCCCCCTAATAAGATGCTCGGGACCTGAAATTTGGACTACGTATAAAGAGAACTACGCAACCGGAAGAACAACGCCTCATCGTATTGCCAGCATTCGTGACTCAAACCAAAAACACTAAAATAAGACCGGTGCAGGCGAATGAAGTTACCCTTTAACTACATTTCCACTCCACTTTCACTTTTTGGTCCAACGAAATCCGCGCTCAGAGGCAGAAACTCAAAGCTCAGAAACTAAGAATGACGTCAATTTGTTTCTAGCGCAGGCTCTCTTTTTTTTTTTTTTGTATGATTTCTAAGGAATGTTTTATTGTGTAACTTTTTGCTCTGAAAGGCCGAAAGCACTTTTGACTTCTAATAGGCGTGCATATTTTAAGACTATTGTTAGAAATAAAACGTTCTCAATCTCAGCATTCCTCAACGATCCCCGCTTTGCTAGAACGTTCAATTTGGAGACACTGAACACATCGAAAAGTAATCCATGTGTGCAACTTTCGGCGTAAACACGGATTTGGCCAAAGGCACAATATTATTCCTAAAACAGACGATAAAAAGGACCACACACATAAAAAAGAAGAGTTTAAGTCTTCCTTCTTGCTTCAATTAGGGAAAAGCTTCACTGAGACTGCCTCGCACACGACAGCGATATGTCCCTTTCGCCAGGGAGCATCGAAGGCCGCGCGCTTCAAAAATATGTTTACATGCTCTATTCCAGTAGGCAGCAGGACGAGCTCGATTAGGTCACGGGGAAAAGGCATTTACGGGATGTTTCCCTTTTTTTCTTTGAAGAGGGATGGAAAATCCAGAAGGCTTGGGGCCTTTCCACGTCAGTTTTTGATCAAAGCCGTTTTGAAAAGAACGCGGAGAAGTAGCGTGAGAAGCCCGTCACAGGTCAAAATGATCTTCTGGAATGCTTGAATGCGGCAAATTTATCTTCGTGAATGATGTGGAAATATTTTACAAATTATTTAGTTTTGTATACCATGGGAATTTTTTTTTCTGCTTCATTTTTCTCTATAAATATTTTGTGTTAATTTTTTTTTCTTCACGTTCACAGGGTTTCCGAGGACCGGGGCTTCTGGTGTGGAGCCCGGTTAGATGTGTACCTAACCTGGCCCTGCCTGGAAGGTTGATAAGAGCAATGCTTCTGGTCACGCACATTACCAACATCACCGATGGTGACGACAAACACTGGGAAGTGGAAGCAAGCATGCTTCCACTTCGCAGTGTCCGTCACTACAGCACGCTCTAGCTCGTATAGTCTGCTGTCGTACAGCGACTACTGGCCTGAGAGTGCTAATGATTCCCATGGAATTATTGGATAATTGATAAGGAACATAAGTACTGAAAACGTCTAGCTTGGCATTTTCGCACTTTAAAGCAATATTGTAAAAGAAAAACAAATTTCTACCCTAAGACGATACGGATATTTTAACTATTTTGGTCATTGTCACAGTCGTAAAATGCAACAATATAAAAAAAAACATATTTCTGAAACTCGCTTTGGTTGATCCTTCGAAGCCCCCCGATATATTTGTTGGCATTAACCAACGAATAAGGTGCGTGCGCCCTGCGGCCATAAAAACAAAAATGAAGGCGCACTGAAATTTTCTTTGATTTGCGTTGTTTTGTGGTTCTTTTTAACACTATATATGGGCATGTCCCGGTTCGTTTCTATTAGAATCATTTGTCAGCGCTTGCATGAAAATGGCGTAAATGTTTTTAAATTATATAATCGCACAAAGCTACCGATCCCCCGTGGTTCTCTTTTCAAATTGTACAGGCTTCATGATTAGGGCGAGTAAGACAGCCGTTGATACTTAACAATCGATGGCTCGTCGGAGACTAAGTAAGAGTGTTGCCTGAAGAGCAACACTGGTCTGCAGATTGCGCGATCCGCGCACAACCTCTACTTTCCGCCGTGAACACCAGATCAAGCGATACTATAGCCGGATTCAACGCTGCGGGCACGCCCCAACAATGTTTGCAGCATGTTTGCTGCATACGTATATGCACCAAACATGTCCGCAGTGTGCAATTGCATGCCCTACTCAGACAAAACAAGGAAGAAACACGCGTCAAACTTTTTTCTGCGATATATTTACTGCGGAACCGCGGCTTAATGTAGAAGAAAATCGTCTCAAAATCACATCTGCGAAGCCAAAGGTAACATACAGAAAGAAAAAAAAAGAAAAAACAAGCCTTGGCACGCGAATTTGAGACGTAACTTACTGCCACGGTACTGGATCGAGAAAATAAAGAGCGAGAAGAAAACAAGAATGGATAGAAGGGAAGAAAGAGAGCGCGCATCCGCGGAAGAATGTCGTCTGCTACGCAGCGTGTAGCAGACGGCAAGCAGCAGCCGTTTGGTAAAGCGCGCTCCCACCGGAAGCGGGGACTTCCGCTGGCGTCTGCCAGAGCACGCGTCGTCTGCTACCGCGGCTGGCTCGTGTCACTCCTTGGAGCCCCCTACCTTCGTTCAAGACCCCCCTCATCCTTGAATACTCCCCCGTCCGCGCTTCGAGCCCCGTAAATATACCATTTTGAGCGAGCTTTTCTCCAGGAAAAAGCAGCTGCCGAGCATAATGGAGGGGCGCACGCCGTCTGCGGTCCCCCCATCTTTGCTGTCGGAGGGGGGACGAACCCGCGGTATTATAACGGAAGAGAGGGGTCTTTTTCTTGGGGGCTGCGGGGTAGAGCCGCAGCCGAGGACCCGCTGCGCATTGCCGTTAGCGACTCGGGGGAACAGCGCAACAAAGACGGACTTGTTTCCGTGGCCATTGAGACCGTAGCGTGGATTTCTTCTTTGAGCCGCGGAAGGGTTAGACTCGGGGATCATCCAAGTCCTCGTTTCCTGTTTAAGCACGTACCGTATTTTTCGGAGTATCGTTCGGGGGCTATGCCTATCCACGAGTTCGAATTTTACGCTTTCTTTAAAATATCGTTAATTATGACGAGACGGGATGGATTTTGGTAGTACGTTAACGACGATTTATGTCTGTACAAGCTCTTGCTGCAAGCTTGCAAAGGTGAGCTGTGTATAAAAAGTCTTCTGGTGCCGACTAGCACTAGGTGCGGAAAGGGTGCGCACTATCTAATGAAACGCTTTTCTTTCTGAACCAGAATTTGCCCCGGCGTATAATGGTATTGTCCTCTAAATGCAGAACCTAGGATAAAAAAACAACAACAAGGAAAACAAAATAAATCTAGACATGTCTTCAACGTCCAAGGCCTCATGGTGCACGTGATCAGCCTTGTCCACACTGTTTCTTGCGGCGTCGCTTCTGCACCAACTGTTCGAACAGGTTAATAGCTATTGTCAGCAATTAATGTGTCGATCAGATAACAAAGTGCTTAAATACATTTTTATTTTATTGAGATATTAAACGTTGATAATTATTCCCAACATCGCCCCAAATACGGATATGTTTCTTCCTTGCGGCGGTAACAATAGGTGAGCGGCGTTCGGCAACTTCCGGTTCCTTAGGAAATGTTGTTTCACTGTTGACAAACGACGACAATGAGTTGGAAGCCTATGTAAGCATGGTTCTGAAACCTCCAGACTGTAGTTATCAGAACCATGCTGAGACAGGCTTGCAGATCATCCTCGTGGTTTTTCAACAGCTGAACAAAATTTCCTAAGGAACCGAAAGTTGCCAAAACGCCGCCCACCTATTGACAATAAGAGGACTTTCCCCAAGAACCTTCCTGTGCAAAGTGTACTTTTATGAAGTGTCACTGAGAGGGTAGCAGAGCTGTACGCCACCTTTCACAAGAAAGGCAGTCGTTTGTAACACGTTACTTAATGACCAAGTGAAAACTACACCCCGTTTGACAGAAAATTTAAAGTACTTTTTCCACTTTTGGACAACTAGAAAGTGCACTTAGCTACATTTGTTACGTATACAGGACCGGAAAACGAAGTCCTTGCTCACCCTAACGCGCTAAGAAAACAAAACAAAAACATCTGTCTTGTTACAAGAAAAAGCGAAGAAGCGAGTGAAGAAATGAACGGAGACTTCGTGAAAGTGCATGGTCTGAGTCCTGATTATCGATAAAAATAAGCAGCTTCATTTTTATAACTTAAAAAAGACAGAACGAAGCTTTTATCTCGCAGGTATAAGTCTAATGACAAAGGTAACTCAGTTGTATTCTTCCTTGTTCAAGCTTTTCGTTGATGGACGAGAGCGCTTTGCGTTGTTTGTCATTTTGAATTTAAACGTAACGTAGGTATTATCTACGTTACGTTTATGTGGAGTAGCATCATTTGTAACGTTTCAGTCATTACCATCTTTAGGGAGTGACCAACCAGGTACAGCGGTGAAATCAAAGGTATCATAAAGAAAACTCAAGCTGTTAAAGAATAGAAGGTTCGATCTTACACACCGACGCTCTGTTTACAGACAGCATTCGCATGAGATGAAGCGACTAAGCATGCGCATTAACAACAGCAGCGCCACCCCAGCGATGTTGGAGAGTTCACTTGGTGTATGTTACACTAACCGGTCTGAGTTCCGCTACAAGGCCGGTTTATAGAACAACGCGGATAAACCTTTGTCGCTTTATCCGGTGCGAGAGGGTCATATATATCGCTTTTTATTTTTCCCTATGGTTTGTAAGTAACAATGAATCTCGATGGTGGCCAGGTGTCAGCCACGCGTCCAAAGCGCGCCACTGCTATCCGAACACAGACGCGAGAAAAAAAAAATAAGACGCAATTTTTAACAACATGTAAATATGCAAATCCGCACGGTTCAAAGGGAACAAACACCACCCCTCGCCGCCGCCGAGAACTTTGAAGGGTCGCATTGGACAAAAAGGCTGCTTAGGAAACTCCGAAAACCAAAATACAAACCCCCTTCCCGCTTTTTCAAAACTAAAATTAAAAAAAAAATGAGCATGCGGCTAAACCGTGTCGCACGCGAGCGCGTCGCCGCCGGCCGCATTTCCCAAAATGGCGCCTCTATTCAAACAGCTTGTCCCATCCGCCGCGGGAGGGCGCCTCTTGCCGCGCTGTTTCGGCGCTCCCGATTGGTGGGGCCGGTAGGCGGCTCTTGATTGGCTGTTCCGGCGCGTGCCGGTCGCGCGGCTTTTGGGCCCGAAGTTGGCCTCGGCGTGAGCAGCTGTCGTCGTCGTTGTGGCGGTGGTCGCGTGAAACGGATGGCAATGCGCGCCTCGCCGCAAGTCGCCTTGTCTCCGCCGGGCGACGTGCTCTTGTGGACTTACGCCGTGAAGCAGCCAGCGGGCAAGCGGAGGCTTCCAGCCGTGCACAAGGTAAGACACTCATTTACTTATATCTCTGGGGGGACATTCGGGAACAGGTGCGGAAAGTCGCGCATCGAGTGTTTTTGTTTCAGGCTCTACAACATCGTATGCTCCGACAGGAACGCTGTGTGTTGCTTATTAGGTTAACTCTTCTTGCTTTGTGATTGGTTCCTCGGCCTCGTTAGTGGGGAATACCATTGGTTCCGGAGGGATAATTAGAGGGCAGTAAATGGCAGTAACTAGAGTAAGAAATGGGCTCGTTCGTGAATAGGACACACCAGAGTTTGATGAACATCGTCATGCTTGTATACACTCCTCGGAAACGTATTTAAACCACGCTTGCTTTAGCAGGAGGTCCATCGAACGCCTATGCGTTCCACGGCTGCGGAAGGTCCTGGCCGTAGTCCCTGGTGCGATTTATATATGATTAGTTTGTTCCTTTCCATCCAAACCTCGCGCGAGGTTTTCCCAAAATAGCAACCCCTTTACCTCAGTTAGATAATTTAGAGAATACAGAAAAAAAAAAATCATAATAAATGTCGGAGCATTTGGGGATCACGTTGAATGGGATCATTTAACGTTGCAACCGAAATCTCACGTACGAGGCTGCTTCCCCGCAGTACGCCACCGTCACAGCGAGCGCCTTAAAAACCCATTTATTTATTTAACACGGTCTTGGCGTATTACGGGGGAAGTCGGTATAACGCAAAGAACGCACCAACAAACGCACAACTTTAACTCCTAAAAAAAAAAAGTAACACATTATATCTTTTTTTATATATATTTGGGTCACGAATAGCCATAGTTTGGCGATAGAGGTGGTTGTATCGAAGTGCGAGAGATGAAGGAATTGAAATCCTTTTGGATTACTCTGGGAAATGCCTAACTTCTTTTTGTGATCTAATGGGGAATAATTCTCATAGTGACTTTGGACCAGGCTGGATAATAGAATTCAAGATGACTTGAAGCGTGATTTAAAGTATGATTAAATTTACGATTTAAATCGCACCGGCTCTACTTATAGTAACCTCGATCAAACATTTCCCGGCAAAACAAAAAAATCGAAATAATTTTTGTTTTCTACATTTGAATCCTTGCATGCGCCTTCGTTTTGTATTTATACGGATAAGTCCATAAGCAAGAAATCTATCAGGTTGAACACAGCAAAAACTTCCGGTCAAATCGGATCTTTCTACGTTCCACTTGTTTATCAGTTTAGGTGCGTACGTGCACCGTGCGTTATCAATAAATTCGCAGAGAGTTTCTCTTCCATTCTTTTCAGTCACTGAGAAGATTGAAGAATCAATCTAAGATGTTCGAAAAATGAATAGTGAACATAATTATATTTTTAAATAAAGTAATTTCAATCGCATAAATCTCATTTCTATCAAATAAATTCGATATAAATGAATTACAATTTATATAAGTCAAATCAATCTTATTTACATGATTTTTATCAAAAAAAATTGGAAGACGTTTCCAATTCTCTGTAATCCGAAATTGGAGCGCAGCTCTTGAGGACGAGGAGGGGAGGGTATGTCCCTCCTCCCCTCCGTACCCTCCTCGTCTCTTCCTCCGCTCCCATTTAGGAGGAAATTTTCGCTAAATTTCCCGCTAGATTTAAAGGGGAAATTTTCCCATTATGCAACGTGCGGTTACGACCGGTTGCGTTATTGATTATTCTCATAATGCAACGCGCGCGGTTACGCCGACGGCGACGCCGCTCAACCCGGAAACGGGTGCCTAAGAGCTGCGCTCAAAAATATGATTTCTTCCACTTTGATTTGTTGACATTTGTGCTCTTTTTGGTTGACATTTCCTTGGTCGTGCAAGCGCGCACCCTCATCTATTGCGCTAAAGGCGCGAGCTTGGAGCATTTTTGGATTGCTCCAAATCCGCCGAGAGAATGTCATATATGTGACCGGATGTATAGGAAGGAGCTGCGAGTAGATTTTAACGCAAAAAAATTACAAAATATTCTAAAAAAAAATGAACGAGAATACTGGTAACGTAAAGTAAATTTCGCAAATGACAATGATGTCTACACCCTCAAAGGTGGTAAAAGATGATTCAGAATTGTCCCTGTCGCCATATATTCTTTAAGCACCCTTATTTAAAGTAATACAGCCTTTATAGCCGTAAATTTACGCGCCGTTTCTTAGAACATCCTTCATTCGTTGAACGGTGGGAAAGAGTGCATCTGGGCAGTGCGGTGAAGCAAGCGTATTTCAGCTCGAAGCAGCTTTACCGGAGGTGGGCTTAATGACTCTACCCAGGAATGAGTAAAATACACGTAAAATTGTATAAAATCACAAATAAAAAATACTTCTATGAAGATCTATTTAATAACAAATCCAATTACACTTTGTAAAAAGTATTTAAATGCATGATAGAAATACCAATGAGGTGTTTCATCATCTTCAAATTCTTCATCAAATGCATTTTGTTCCCATAGTCTGACGTCTTAGCCGCATAACAAATCCCGAGTAAAAAAGACGCGCCCAAATAAAGATTTATTTTCATATGTACCAATATTCATGTGCACAAAAAAAAATTAATTAAAAATATATATTTTTTGTTTTATGCGTGTACACTAGAAAAAAAGTGTTTAGTAGGGGTTCATTTTCAGTGGTTCATTTGAAGCAACGAATCATGTTCAAACAACATGTCAATTCGGCGACTTTAAAAAAAAATTAACCAACCAATTATATTTTTTATCCCGTTCATTTCTTGCTTTCTTTTTTTCTATATACTTTTACGTAAAGCGCAGCACGTTTTATGCCTTTTGAATATGGCACTGCCATCGCGAAGGGTGTCTAAAATAGCATTTTATCCCGAAGGTGTCACAATTGTATTTGGCCAAAATAAAATTTTGGGTTTTACGTTCCAAACCAGCGACGGGCAGCTGGCACGCCCCAGCGGAGGACTGAGGATTCAATTAGGCCACATGGGGATCTTTTGACGTGCAACCGAATGCTCGGTTACACGGCGCCTAAAACTGTATTTGGGCAGTATTTGAAATGAAAGTAATTAAAATACAAAAGTTTCAGTATTTAAATACAATTTACAAAACCATTCCAGAAAATGTAAATAAATGCGAAATACAAAATACTAAAATCCTTTTAAATACTTATTTCACCTACTTATATTATAGATACTGTCCATCCGTGACTCCATCGAATAAATATGGCATATACAAACGCTTCATCCTAGAGAATAAATCCGCTTGGACCTCGATAAAATGCGTTTCTCTGTGAAAGATCAACGAAAAATAAAATCACTCTGGTAACCCTTCTAATTGCTGAGACGTATTATCGGTGAATAAGTACCTCCGAAGTTTTCAGCTTATAAATTGATGGAGAAGTCTCCGGGGTCGTGATACCGATCCCGTGTATTTGTTGCTGCTTTGCAGGTATGTGCAGGGCTTCTTACTTGCAAAGTGTATTGAAAGTGCGAGTCGTAAAACATCTCTATAACCTGGCATGGATTTTTAGCACATTTTAAAGGTGTCCAGCCCCCCAAACAGCAGGTCTGGGACAAGCTTATTTACACCTTTAACTTAATAAGATATTTTATTGCGTGCTGGAGCACGCCGGAGACACGCCTATAATTGAGCAAAAGTTTGGCAAACCTAGGGGCTTCACTTGGGCCTAATACGGTTTTGCTCCGATGCGTTAGTTAGCTGCAGAGTACTTTTTTCGTGCGTTGCAGTGACTTTTCTCAGGTTTGCCACATAATTCCTAATGTGCATGACTGGAGCCAAACATGCCACGTATATATGATGTGAAGAACCGGCAGTTAAGTGAAAATGTGGCTCTTGTTTGGCGATTTGGGCCTAAAGCGGGCAGGCTACAACCAAACTACCAGCAGTCGAGCCTAAATTTTGCACTTGTTTGGCGAATTTGAACCAAGATAACCAAACACTGGCCAAAGAAGGTCACGCTTGGTTCAACCTCAGCTTATTCGGGCTTTTTTAGGGCCCTTCATTCCTACACAAAATCAAAATTTTGGTTCGGAGAACTGCGCTACCTGGGTGGGCACTTCGACAAATATTATAACCCTCCAACTTCAAGCACATGCCAAACTAGTAGTAGGGTCACAAAGACGGCCCTTCATCAGGCCAAAAAGTAACGAACTATTGAAAAGCACAAAGAAATGCCTAACGAGCAAAGACTACCATGCAACAAAAACAAAAGAACGGGCCACATCCTAACGTCACTGTAAAGAGCGGCACACATATTTAAAAAGTAGACTCCCCAGCGTAAAATAACTCGCACTCCCACAGAACATTACGCATCGCGTCACTAGGGACTTCAGGGACTTCTAACGAACCGTTACCGCGTGCTGCACGTTCGGAGCCTTCGAAGCGGGCTTCTAAGCGCGCGCCCGGGAGATACGGTGACCGCGAGGCGCTCTTAATAGGGAGTTTGAGGGAACCTCCTTAGCACATCTGATACGGTACCATATGGGCCCTCCGCTACGCACTGGGCACATGAGAGTCTTGTGTGGTAGCGCATGAGCAGTTCGTACCGGAGGCCCACCTCCGATGGTATCGGAGGTGGACCTCCGATGGGAAGGTATCGGATGTGCAAAGACGATTCCCTAAAGCACCCTAATGCTTCAAATGCTCCGGTAGTGCGGTACACGGTAACGGTTCGCTAGAAGTCCCCATTATAAGGTGAAGTAACGCGATTTGGCATCTTCAGGCACAGGTTGGCATAACATTGGACGTGGTAAAGCAAAGCAGGTGGCGAACACGGAATGAAGAAATACGGTTACAGTACGTTAGGAAAGGAAGATATACGCCCCACTTAGACGAGCCTTTGAAAGCCACTGGCGGCTTAAGAAACGGAGGGCGCGTCGGATCCTCAAGAATCCTAGTATCGCTCCGCATCAAATGAAATTTCTGCCTTGGCCGATAAGAATAGCGCACAACGTGCCACGAAGGAACGAGCATCAACTTTACTAACTCCTTGTGTTTTTATAGAGTCGCTGTCAATGGTCGTACATTATGCAACGGCGTTTTCTGCAGAGATGGCGACAGAGATATGTTCGAAGCAGGCTGGCTTCATAGATAAATCTTCCAACAAATCTGCAGGTAATTTTTTTTTATGATCAATTTGTTAGGACCGTTATGCAGGAAAGAATCACGCCTAAGACAGTTTGTGGAGACTGTCTCTTGCACGATGTATTAGCAGCGGGGCCGAGGCTTTAAGGTGTCAATGAATATAGTTATGAGCTTACAGTAGTCTAATATCTCCTTTAGGACCTGAACGTAAATATTCGACCCTCTCTGCCGGGCGCATCATTGTCCCCCGAAGAAGCGATGATGTCGACGAAGGAGGGGACGGTTTCCGAGAGCACGCTTCTCGCGCGCTGTAATTAGGCCCGACGGAATACACGCCCGTTTCTGGGCTCATTTCACTGCGTCGTCGCTTAAGTGGCCGTCTTTCTGAACGTTTCCAATTACGGCGCGTGTTATTGTTACGTAAAGGTTGCTCCCATCAACCTGAATACGTGGCTACTGTCCGTGTTAACGGAACCGTGTCTTAATTGCTGGCTGGTGCGACGACACTGTTGAACAAAAGCGGCCCCATTTCGTTAATGTGCCAATTAACAATTACAGCGCAAAACACACACAAAACACACAAAGAACTAGTAAACAGCATGCT